>WHYT01013164.1:181883-209661 GCA_009806455.1 Tetrax tetrax
AAAAAAAAAAAAAAAAAAAAAAAAAAAAGAAGAAAGAGGAAAAAAAAAAAAGAAGAAAGAGGAAAAAAAGAGAGACACCTGCAAGTTTTCCAGGGTAAAACAGAAGCTGATACTCAGATCTCCATATAAGCTGTTATTTGCTGATCTGTAATACCTACAGAATCATAACATTCAGCAATGCAATGTCAGTAGATAGAAAAATCATTTTCCTTCACAATTCAAGATTATTGCCTTTGAGGGTCTGAAGGCTTTCTCATTTAAACTAAGTAAGGTGTCTACAAAAAGGAGGAGTCTGAATGTAATCCCTGAATTGCAGCAATGACACTGAAGTAAACATTCCAGTTTATAAAAGAGAGCTGTTTGATGTTTTAATGTGTTTACTACAAGGATTTTTTGAGGAGTTCAAAAAGGTTACTAATGTAATGTACTGTGCCTGACAGAGGATCACTAGCTAACATTGGAGTGAACAGTGTCAGTAGAACTACCAAAGTAAACAGTGACAAAACTTATTATCCTGTTTCCTTATTGCTTTTATATTTTAAGCCTTTTTTTCTTTCTAAATAATTATGTGTTTTGGCTCTCCACTTCATACTTTGAGATTCCATTTAATTTTCTTTTGTTATGTTTTGCGTCACTTGCGCTTAATTTTGTAGCAAAATGCAGATTCATTTTTCAATTAGTTAATTTTTACATCTTTGTGTGAGATACACATTCTTTTAATGGATTGCAACTCATAAGCAGCTAGTATTCATAGCAGAGATGAATCACAGTTATAGGTCACAAGAATGTGACGTATAATTAATGTAATTGCAGTGAATGATTAGTTCATAGGTTTCATTTCATTGAAATTTTCTAAATATTACCTATAGGATCTCATATTCTAGTACTTCCTCAGACACTTCGGAAATTTTAAAAAACCCAACTCATTAAATAAATATAAGACCCATAGTAGGAATGTTGATGTGATGGAAGCAATTACTCAGGTGTTCGCACAAACAAGCTAATGAACATTGGAGTAATTTTTGTGATTGCAACAGAACATTTAATTTGAAGGAATAAATCTCCTCTGAACACTGATTACTCATTTCACATAAAAGGTAATTTTATTTTCCTGTGTTGGACAGAAAATAATACTGGTAGTCATATTCATTTCAAAGAAATGGTGGCTTAGTAAAGCTTTTATTTACCCTGTGCGGAGTAGCAACACTTTCAGGCAATCTTTTAGGCTGCTGAAGAGCCTGAGAAGCATCTGCTTCAATGAAAATATTTTCCTTCTGAAATGTTTAACATTTAGCACTTACTCATAGACCTTTCATAGCTGTAAGAGACAGTAGGGGATAAAAATCACAGTGGCAATTTGGGAAAAGTACTTTGACTTATTGTTCTTGATTACAGAGAATTACAGTGCAAATGTAGAAAAAAACTCCTACATGTTGCAAAATGTAATGATGTCAGAAATATTTAGGAGTACATCTCTACACGCTAATTTCAGTAATATGCCACTTTATGTGCTGTGTCACTGAATTCAGCTACAATGTCTTTGGCAACATAACGAAGGGAAATACAGTTGCTCTAATATTTTCGTCTGTGGGTGACTCACCCAGCTAACTTCTAACTCTAGAAGCAATTTTAGACAGACCTGAGCAAAGACAGTTAGAATTAATAAATTTTCCAAGAAGTGCAAAGTTAAGGAGATATTTTCCTGAATTTGCATATAGTTTCATCAAATTCATAGCTAAAAAGAAAAAGGGGGTCGGGGAAGGAAAAACAAGACAAATAGGTGGGTGTTCAGAATATTCAGGGTTTTTTTTTCCTGTAACAGTTTCAAAAGGAAATATTTCAACTTAAGTGTGTTTTTGTTTCTAAACTGCTTTTAACTCCTGAAGTATTAGGATATTAGAACATTCTCCAAATAAAAGCAAATAGTCCCACTGAAGCTGAAAAAGAACCTCAAATATAATTGCAATATTTTCCTTCTTCACCTAACAATGTGAAAAAAAATTAAAATGAGCCCTCCTAAACTTAATATTAAAGTTTACTGAGACCAAGATACCAGATATTTGTAATATTTTAAAATACTGAACAGATGTTTTGCTAGTTGATTACTTTTAGATGTCTTGAGTATATTTTTGCTGTAGACAACTGACTTCAGCATTTATTTTCTAATTGTACTAAATTTCAGAGTAAAGCCTCTGTTTAGCAGCTTTAAATTCCTTTTTAAAAGAGTTACAGAAAAGATATCCATAAAGGTACTTTAATTCCATTCACTCTCATTTTAATATATTTCCTGTATGTCTGTCTGACAGTGTCTTTGCATTCTGTTGCTACTTTTAACAAGTGAAATCATTATCACTCCTAGATGTTTAAATTGCTCTTAACCAAGTTGTTAAGGTCAGCTAACAATTCAACAAATCAATGGAAAACAAATGAAGAAAACATGGATATTGCCTAATTGGCTTATAGCTTCTTTGGTATGGGGTAGCATGTTCTTGAAGAGGCAAAACCGAATCACTGTTATGAGCCTAGTCTTTTTTGGTTAAAAATTATAGCTTAAAATAACTGGCTTTGTAGTAACTATAAAAATATCAATTTAGTGTTGGCTTGGAAAAGATCTGAAGGAGCTTAGGCAGTAGAAAACATATATTTATTGAAACAAAAAGTATTCTTATATCATGTACGATATTTTGATGTTTAATGAAAGTGTGACTGCAGTCACTTATTTGGAATTAAATTAACCAAGATCTGTTAACTGACTGCTATAGATGAGAATCTGACACTTGCAAATATATGAAATGGGAGTGGTTGTTAAGAGACGTATGAGGACGTGAGTTCAGCACCCCAGGAGAAGAAACAATAGGAGTATGCCACACCTCAGTCAATGACTTAGGATGTGTTTTGCAATATTATGTTTTAGTTTTTTTAGGCAAGGACACTAAAGCCCTGAGAGGTAATAAATTCTTATACACTTAGTAATTACATGGGGTTTCTTGGATTTTTTTTTTTTTTTCAGATGCATAAAGTGGGGAAACCCACTTACACTGTCAAATCTTCAACACCTTTAAAAATGTGAGGTTATTCCCTACTAAACCTTGAACATTTCAGATGGATTTGTTGCCTTTTCTTCTTTGCTCCCCTGCATGACATTATGATGTCACTGACCAAGAATTTAGATCTGTCTGCAAAAGGACACTTAGGGAAGTTAAAATGAATTAATGAAAGGTGTGAACTGAACCGCATCATCCAACTCTTGCACTGCTCTTTATTTCATACAAAGTTTGACTTGATTAAAGTAACTCAAGGCCTCTAATCTGAAAGAGAATGTCCATGCAGTCCAACACAATGCAGTCTAACTTCACACCTTCAACTAATTCTTCCTAATTTCCCCAGTGTCTGCTTGGAAGAATATCCTGGAGGCTCACCAATCTTCGAATCAGCTACATAATCTTCAACCATAATATAAAATTGGCTACATGCCTGGAGCTTCTGTTCTCTGATTTTCTCTTTCATCCAGCATATTTTCTTCTAATATTCCAGACAAGTAGAGTCCAGATGTTTTCTGCTGTTCAAGAAAGCAACCAGAAAGCACCCTCAGGGGTTCAGTCTTTTACTTTCAGAAAACATTAAATTTGGTCCATTTCATTTCAAAAGCATAGATAGAGTTTGTCTTTGGACTGCTATTTGAATACTAATTATTGCATAGGACCTTAAGGCTTCCTAATTCTTGCATGCCTTTAAATGTAATAGGGTCCTGAATTACCATGTTCTCCCATCATTGACTTGTATTTCTCGAGCATGTAGTGCTTGAAACAGTTAAAATTGCTCACCTTACTGACCCAGTACTTGACTATTTATCTTACAAACACAGGTACAAATTTCTGTTTCAATAAATACTGAATCAAAGTCACTATTTTCTCAAAAGTTCCTACTTTTTATAAAGATTTATCAATTACGTTATTTGAAACACGAAACACCTTTGGTAATAAAAATGAAATTTTCATACTGTTGCAGCATTACCTCGACTTCTTAACTCTCCTCCTCAGCCATCCTCTTATATCTGTAGCTGGATCTAGACTGGATTTCTTGAGGCACTTCTTCAATAAATACTGAAGTTATCTGTCACTGCTAATGATTTATAACCCAGCCTTGTGTTTATCAGTGAAAAACAGTAGCTATTTTGATCCTACAGAGCATGTTTATTAAGCAGGAAGAAAGAAATTCCATTACTACTATGCTAATGCCACAATTTCATTTGTCCTTCCTTTGCACAGTTTTTCTCCTTGTTCACTCATACATTAGTGAACAACACTTAAGGAAACTGTAATTAATTATTAGGATTTCTTACTCGTCTCTAATGTACTTTTATTTCACACTAGTTACAGTATTTCCTTTGAACCTTATCTTAATCATATTTATACATTATATCACAACTTCAGTAAGGGTCTAGTTTGGTGGCTTTCTGGGTCAAGGAAATAATCAGGAAGATGTTTACATCTCCCTGAACTGTAGGATTCATTGCCTTGTAGAGAACGTTGCCTGTCATCCAGAGAGCTGGCCAAGGTATGTTTTCCAAAACGGTGGGGAGGAATAAGTGCTCTTTTGTCTGTTCCTTCCTTGATATTCCTCTGAAAATACAGAGGAATATCAAGTGCAAAGTAGGCAATTACAGAGGGTGGCAGAATTGTCACATTAAGCTAAGGGCCTTTTCTAATGCCACCAACTCCATTCTACCCTATAGCCATAGAGCCCTGAGCAGCAGCCTTACACCTACCATAAGTGTGACTGCCCATAGGCAGAGACTCCTTCCTAGCTCCTTTGTGCACAGCTCTGACCAGGAGAGCACTGCTTTCAGGGGTTTATTATTGCACTTCTTGGAATTATTTTAGACAGCTCTGGAATTTCTGTCTATACTTTTGTGCTATCATTCTAGGTTGATACAAGTACAAACGCCTGCACAGGAGAAACAGAAACGTCCTTTGTTCCTAGCAAGTAAGAAATTTACAACACATACCTTACTACCTTGGTGGTGTTACTTGTTATGTACTTATTTCACACATAGTACCCAGGCAAATGGAATAATTAATATAATTCCATTGGATTCTAGTTCCTTCTTGCTGAGCCAAAAAGCATCATAGTGGTTTTCCATTTTTAATTACTCTTAAATTTTTATGAGTCATTTCCGTAGTGCCTTATTGCCATACTGTTTTATAACCACTGGTCATGTTTTAATTAGTTGAAAATTGAAGCAGGAATCAGCAGAGGAAAAAATTTTAGAGATATTTTCCTTTTAAATTTTGCCTGAGAACATTCAGATGTGTTATATCTCAAAATAATACTTCGTAGAATCATTTTTCATTCTTACAATTAAATAATTTTTGAAGTGTGCACATCAGATCATTCATGATAAAGTGTACAACTGCCACCAATATGCTTTCTGAAAATCTCTGTGTTCCACACAAAGTCCAGCTATCACAAAGTCAACACACTTGTGTGTGTGGTTAGCTTTAGATATTTCAATAATATTCCAGAAGCCTTGGACCAGTCATGTAAATAAGTTCTCAAGGACAAGCAAGGGGAAAAAACCCAACAGGTCTACTACTGAATATTGAGGATACATTGAAATTAAGTAAATAAAAATGGCTTCACATAAATGGTATTTCAAATGCTCAAGCTGTATTACATTTCCTGGTTTGAGAATGAAACTGCCTATCAGTATCTTTCTGGGTGGATTATTGACAATGGAAGCATCTTTAGAAGCAGAAAAAGTTAAAAAACCCAAAAGCTGAAACTTGATATTATATTAGAAACAGAGGTATTCCAAGAAGCAGCAATGAACTGTTCAATAGTTTACCTACAGGTGATAATTTGAAATATTTAATTAAAGAATGAGTTTTTTAAAAATAGCTTTCCACTTAGGCAGAAGTTCTGTCTTTATGTCAAAAAATACTGGTTGAAAACATAGCTTGTGGTGGGTTTTTTCAGTTCAATTTAATTTTTCTTGAGTTTCATAATGAACAGAACATGTAAGCATAATGCTCTCTTTCAGACATTTTTGTATTTTCTCTCATTGGATTTCTTACCAACTTTTAATGATAAGTATAATAAGTGCATTTCTAAACAAAATAAAATTTTAAAATCTAAACCCCAAGATATGCAGCTTCTTATTTTGGATTAGCAAGAACAAAAAAAAATAATTTATATCTACCATGCTGTAGTCCCTTTGTTCTCTGATTCCATTCTGTTGTTCCTAATAAAGTACTGTTGCTGTTCGTGAAAGATCATGATTATGCCTTGCAATTCCTTTGGTGATGCATGTTAAGATGTAATATTCAGGATAGACATTGCTTCGATAACCTTGCTACAGGAAGGGAGCAGATTCATCTAAAACCATGTGGACCAGATTTCCTGAATAAGAAATGAGATTACTACCAAGTCACTTTATGGAGAAGATATAGTCAAGTAGAATTTTTTTCACCCTCTAGGACAGCCTATGTTATTCTGAGATTATATCCACCTGGCCATGAAAATCTGAAGCCAAGTAGGCTCTAAAGGAAACAAAAGTCAGTATCTCTTTCCCTTTTAACCTTTTCCCTTACCTATATATTGCTTGCGTAAGTTTCACTCAGCACTTTGAAACATAAGATACATCCCATCCTCTAAGAGCACAGGTATGTCTTATTTGAATACAATTTGTTCCATTAGAATAAAATTTTCTGACTCACTGACCTAACCACAGAGATTTTTTTTTTTTTCTTTCTCCTCCTTGGGATAACCAGTGGAACTGCTAATTTCTATGTGCAACTCTCTAGGACACAAAAAGTACCATGGAAAAATTAAAAACCTCCAACAAAACAACATAACCAACAAAACCCCAAGACTTCTAATTTTATTTTCTTAAGCATTAGTAAACCTATGTCAAGTGATTTTATATGTTCCTACAGTAAAGGAACTGGAAAGGTATCGAAAAACCCAGTAAGACCCTATTTAGAAACAAAATCGGACAGCAGCCTGCTATCCCTCAAGAGTTTATTTTAATTCCCTTCTAACCTCCCCCCTTCCAAAGCCACCATCTTGGGTAGACACTTGTGTGAATCTTCTGTAGAAGGAACAAACTGGGAATGGGTTTTTGGAAAGCCACTGAGGGGTTCTACTGTCAATAAACATACTGAATAAGCTCCCTCTTTCTTTGATCCCCTGGAGAACCCGAAGGATCATTTGTTCAAACTGGTTTAAAGCTAATCTATTTTCCTCTTTTTCCTCACTCTGAGTATTGCCAAAGTGATGTATGGTTTCCTCCTGAACATTCACAAACCTCAGCTGGGGGATTTTGGATGGATTCTGCCCAAGTGCATACAGGTTTGCCTACTTTTGTCTGGGCTTCAGAGAAGAACTGCTCACTTTCTACAAATGTTTTAAAGTGCAGTCGAAAGAAAGATTGAAGGTAATTTGTTTGTGGCTTTTATTTGATTTTATAATAATTTTCAGGTTGGCATATTTTTTGCAATTGAATTTGTTTCATTTATATATTTCATTAAAAGAGAAAACCTTCTCCCTCTTTTAACAAAACATCATTAGCTCACTGACACACCTATATATCACTAGTAAAGTAAGAAAGGATGAAATACACCAACGTATGAACAAGCCATGCATTCAAGAACAGATTTTACTTCTGGTTCATGTGTATGCACAGGTTGTTTTTTCAGTGCCTTAATATAATATATTTTTAGGACAGGCAGACATTGCAATATAATTATTTTAATGACACTTTCTGTGATGTTTCACTGATATATTTGATGTCATTCTATGTTCTTTTCTCTTCTGCTAGTTAGTTCCCAATTTCAAGCATTTTTTCTTATCTTTATCCTTAAAGGATTGTGCAGCAACGTGGATTAGACTAACCCTTCCACTATACTTATTATAGCACAGTGACAGTTCCAATGCATTTTAAAAGTGAGGAAAGATATCCTACATTCAATATGCAACAGCTATTCTGTACTGTGTTCCTATGTTGCTACTGTAAAAATTGCCCATCCCTTAAATTTTTGTAGACAACTCATGCCATTTTATTCCATTTCTTAAAATCTGAAGTTTTATTTCTTTTATATCTACCATATATGCCAATTACTTTAGGGGTTACATGTTTGAGCTGAAATATACAGGAGCAGAACTGCTATAAAGTGTGTTACAGTAAATGTGATACTTTAGAATCATAGAATGGTTAGGGTTGGACAGGACCTTCAAAGGTCATCTAGTCCAACCCCCCTGCAAGGAGCAGGGACATCCCTGACTAGATCAGGTTGCTCAGAGCCCCATCCAACCTGGCCTTGCACATTTCCAGGGATGGGGCATCCACCACCTCTCTGGGCAACCTGTTCCAGTGCTCTACAACTCACATGGTAAAAAACTTTTTCCTAATATCCAATCTAAATCTGCCTCCCTCTATTTTAAAACCATTACCCCTCATCCTATCACAACAGGCCCTACTGAACAGCCTCTCCCCATCTTTCTTGTAGGCCCCCTTGAGGTACTGCAAGGCCGCTATCAGGTCTCCCCGGAGCCTCCTCTTCTCCAGGCTGAACAGCCCCAACTCTCTCAGCCTGTCCTCATAGGAAAGGTGCTCCAGCCCTCTGATCATCTTCGTGGCCCTCCTCTGGACCTTCTCCAACAGGTCCATGTCCTTCTTATGTTGGGGACTCCAGAACTGGACACAGTACTCCAGATGGGGTCTCACCAGGGCAGAGTAGAGGGGGAGAATCACCTCCCTCGACCTGGGCCGCAAGGGCACATTGCCGGCTGAGATTCTCATCCACCAGCACTCCCACACTCCCAAGTCCCTCACCTCAGGGATGCTCTCGATCCATTCTCCGCCCAGCCTGTATTTGTGCCTGGGATTGCCACAACCCAGGTGTAGGACCTTGCACTTGGCCTGGTTGAACTTCATGAGGTTGGCACAGGCCCACCTCTCCAGCTTGTCAAGGTCCCTCTGGATGGCATCCCTCCCTTCCAGCATGTCAACGATACCACACAGCTTGGTGTCATCGGCGTACTTGCTGAGAGTGCACTCTATCCCACTGTCCCTGTTGTCGACAAAGATGTTGAACAGGGCCGGGCCCAACACGGACCCCTGAGGGACGCCACTGGTGACCGGTCTCCACTTGGACATTGAGCCGTTGACCACCACTCTCTGAGTGCGGCCATCCAGCCAACTCCTTATCCACCGAGTGGTCCGTCCATCAAACCCATGCCTCTCTAGTTTAGAGAGAAGGATGTCGTGCAGGACAGTGTCAAATGCCTTGCACAAGTCCAGGTAGATGATATTGTTGCCCGTCCCTTGTCCACCGATGCTGTCACCCCATCATAGAAGGCCACCAAATTGGTCAGGCACGATCTGCCCTTGGTGAAGCCATGTTGGCTGTCACCAACCATCTCCTTGCTCTCCATGTGCCTGAGCATGGTTTCCAGGAGAATCTGCTCCATGACCTTGCCAGGCAAGGAGGTGAGTCTGACCAGCCTGTAGTTGCCCAGGTCCTCCTTGTTCCCCTTTTTAAAAACTAGGGTTATGTTTTCTCTCTTCCAGTCATCGGGGACCTCACCAGACCGCCACGATTTCTCAAATATGATGGCCAGTGGCTTGGCAACTTCATCCGCCAGTTCCCTCAGGACGTGTGGATGGATCTCATCAGGTCCCATGGACTTCTGCACCTTCAGGTTCCTCAGATGTTCCTGAACCTGCTCTTCCAGTACAGTGGGCGGTTCTTCATCCTCGCAGTCCCTGCTTGTGACTTCCACAGCTTGGGTGGTGATACAAGAGCCCTTATCAGTGAAGACTGAGGCAAAAAAGTCATTGAGTACCTCAGCCTTCTCCATGTCCTGGGTAACCAGGACACTGATTTCCTTCCAGAGAGGACCTACATTCTCCTTGGACTTTCTTTTGTCCCCTACATACCTACAAAAGCCTTTCTTGGTGCTTTTTATATCCCTAGCCAGATTCAATTCCGTCAGGGCTTTAGCCTTCCTCACCTGATCCCTGGCCGCTCACACAGCCTCTTTATAGTCCTCCCAGGCTACCTGTCTCCGCTTCCACCCTCTGTAGGCTTTCCTCTTCACTTTCAGTTGGTCCAGGAGCTCCTTGCTCATCCACGCAGTCCTCCTGGTAGGTGGTGATACAATATGTTGGATTTAGTTACAATTATGATGTGATTAGAAATATCAAACCGCAAAAAGTCACTTTGTGTCTTTGCCAAAGGCAAAAATTACAACTAGCCTTTTCACACAGTGCAAACACAAGCTATCTGCACTACAACAACTGCAGATATATATAATTTTCTTCTGTGTCACTTGGATTTCTCAATTATATCAGTTTTCCTAATTATTCATTCAATTAAATTAATTTTCCTCAAACTACACTTGCTATTTAATAAGAAAAGTTATCTTCTCCTAACTTTACCTTTTACTCTCTTTGGGCTAGTCTTATCTAAGTAACTTCAGAACTTATGCTGAAGAGTCACATCAATTTTAATGGCATACAAAAATTTAAGAATGAAAGGCATCCTGTAAGCTTATCTAGTCCAACCTCCTCTTCTATGGCAGAAATAATTATTTCAAAATCTTTTTCAGTATGTTTGTCCAATTAGTTTAAACTCTCAGTTAAACTTTTGGTTTGTTGCCTTTCTTCACTGTCCTTACCATTGCATTTGATGCTTAGACAAACTGCTTAAATCTGCCTTATTGTAGTAGCGTGCTGCCTACTGTTTATTCCACATGTTTTTAACTACAACAGAGAGAAAATGTTGTGCTCATTTCCTATTTGTAGAGAACACTGAGATGTTGGAAGACTTCTATCAACCTCTAGTTTCTTGGTCTCTACACTGAACAGCCACTTATTTCAGCTTTTCCTCACAGGTCATGTTTTCAAAATTTGCATTAAGTTTCATTGCTCTCCTCTGTACAATTTCCAGTGGCATTTATTCAATGTGATATCCAAAAAGGGACAAAATATTCCAGCTGCTTCTAATACTGTAAATAGGTAAATAGGTAAAATAGAGACGCTATACTGAATGCATTACAAATGATGTTCCTTTATACAATTCCTAAAATGCTTGTTTTAATAATAGTCTGAAATTGTTGGTTCACATTTAGTTTGTAATTCACAGCAAACAAGATCCTTTTCTCAAGAACTATAGAAGCTGGTTAACTACGTAAGTAGAAACTACTTAATAGCAAATCTCCAAGCTGTCTTCAGGTATTTGATGATTTCCACCAAGGACAGAACTTTGCATATATTTAAAACCCAGAAATTTCAATAATAATAATTAATAATATTAGTTATTTATCCAGTTTACTAAAGGTACTTTGAATTGCAAGTCCATCTTCCAGAAAAGTTGTAGCTACCCTTCACTTGCAACTGTGGGGCAGTTCAGTGAAAATACTATTTATTCTTTTGGTCCTCCTTGAAATACCAGTACCAGAACCAGAGAAGATCAACGAAAACCTTCAACGTACACATCCTTCCAGCACAGTTACTCCATCAGCTTTACGCCCACCTTAGAGAACCTGTCTCCTTAACTGGAAAGCCCCCAGATAAGACTAAAAGAGGGGTTAAGGAAGAAACAGTATGATATAACATTCATTATAATGACATCTTACCGTATATGTTTATCTTCCCCATCAGCATTAACTCCCTCATTGGGATATAAAAATAAGTTTAATTTGGAACAGCATAGTGCATATCACTAGTTGACAAAGAAGTTGAAAAGCTGTAAGACCTTTTTCTAACTTCATACTAATTTGAAAGGGGTAGAAGCACATCCTGCTTAGCACTGAGATATTATCAGCATTATAATAGATTCCAGAATAGCGTAAAAAAAAAATACACTAGTAAGATAACATGGTGCAGAAAAGTACTCCAAGTTACAGCTAGGTCACCAGGTTGTATAGTACAATTTTTATGTACTATGGCTTAGAATATAACTTAAAATAAATAGTAGAATAAGATTATTAGATCTATTTCAAAAAAAAAGTGGAAAGATCAAGTCTAGTTTTCCAAGTCTATTTCTTCACATAGAAATAACACAGCTCACACCAAGGTTATAAGTGAAAATAGAAGAAGTCATCAGCAATAAAAGGCATGAAATAACTCTGGAAAAAGAACAGATTATTTTTATCCTCTATTTTGATACTGAAGAGTGGTTCGGTGCCTGCCCCAGTGCATTGCTGTTGGATAACTGAGATTACTCAAACTCAAGTAGAGCATAATGGCACAGTATGGATGGAGACACCCTGTGGGTTCTCTGAAAGCACAGTAACAATATCAAAAAATCCTTCTCATACTCCTCAGTCCCTTTGCCTTTAAAACCTCACAATAAGTATTGTCATCCTGTTACATATTCAAAGAATAACCTCAACTTTGTCAGAGGGCTCCTTTGCCAATTTAAAAATTGAATTATCTTTTAGGAAGTTCACCTCCTGTAATTAGGAAATTGCATGGAAGAATAATTATGAACAGAATAATATTCACAAGCTCTCAAAGTTTATGAATGCAGAGATAGACTTACAAGAAAAGTATAGATGAGAAAGCAGAATTTCACACATAGATGAGAAAGCAGAATTTCACACAGGTAATTCATTTTGAGGAGTTTGAAATACATTGCTTGTGTCTTTAGACACCATCTTGTGTGTAACAGAGTCAGCACCCTGTTTGTGCTATGACGCTAAGCTGCTTAAGGACAGTTCGAAAGTGTAGTAAATTTGCTTTGTAGTAAAATGAGATACTTCTTTCTTCAAGCCCTGCAATGCAGGAAATACATTACAAATAGCTCTGTTTTACAAGCACTCTTTGCTAAGGAAGCCAACCATCGAAGCAGCATGGCTGAGGATTTTGGAACAGCTACAAGTGCTTTACTCTGCTGGAGAGCTGCAAGTGCAATCACAGCCTCAGTCCCCACACCCACTGGAGAGGAGCTCCCCATAAAGGTCTGAGAAGTGACTTCTTTCTTCTTCTGCAAGGCCGCCTGCAAAACTTAACCTCTGCAATACAAAAACCTGAGCACGTACACAGAGACCTCTGACTGTCATGGGTTGTCTCATATCACTTCTCTTTTCATTCTGTTCCTGCACCAGTCTCTACCCATCTCATGTCTCTCTTTTTACTACTCTGTGCGTCAGTGCAGTGAGGCAGAGACCTCTTTTTATTCTGTAATTCTATGCTCTGTAGCATCAAGGAAACTCAGGCTTGATTATAGCTCCAAGGTGCTGCTCTAGAAGAAATAATTACCTAGTAGAAAAGGAGAAAGGGATGATCTTAGAGCTTTATCTCTGCCTAGAGCCACAGACCCAAATTGGAAAAAGCTATTCATTATGTCTGCTGAGTTGCCAAGACTTCTGCAGAAAGTTGGTAATTATACATAAGGAAAACTAAGGACTAAGAATAAGACCAGAAACGTATGTTGTGGAGGTTTTTGTGCTTTGCTTAATTTTTGTGGGCACAGGTTAAGCATTCACATAATCAATGACGTGTGAAAAAAAACAATACAATAATACCTTTGATTGCACTTTTGAGCACAGCAGTCTAACCATTTCATTGCTATCTTAAGTTCTGTTCTTGGCATACAGAAAAAAGTATTGGTAACCAAGCCTTATTAGTTATTTCCTGAAATCTGAGAAAAGTGCTTTGAGGAGCTTCCCCTGGCAAGGCATTGTTAGCTAAATTAAAAGCCTTTTGATAACGATAAGTAAATCCCACCGCTATATATTTTCTACAGTAAACTCCATTAATTCTGAGCAAGACAGCTGGCATGTAAATTCATAATGCAGAATAAAAAAATGCAAGTGTGGCTTTAGGCCTCTCCTGCAAAACTGTATCCTGAACTTCCTCAGAGATGAGGCTGTTGGAATAGGTAATATCACTTTTCTGCAGTCATTTAAATCCTCACAAAGCTTTAAGACCTTACGAGCTTTGTAAGAATCCTGAAGAGATGGCAGAAAGGCAAAAATTTCTCTGAAAGTTGCATATAAAATTTTACTGGTAGAGAACTTGTTCATAATACTTGGTGGCTTGTTAGCATGGGAAGAAAATACTCAGAATTTGGAGTAAATACTTCAAATTTAAAAAAAATTTATTGTTATTTTAAAATACAGTATAGGTGAGTCTACATAAGTATCTTCCAGTTCACATTAAGTCCAGTATACTTTTTACACAACACTATTAATACAGAGCAAAAGTACTACTCAGTACTGAAGTCATTTACATTTGCTAGACGCAAAAGCAAGTAATCCACCTTATAATGACATATAACCTCAGCTGATAACATAATGAAAACAAAGTAATGAATGGCTAAGTTGAAGGGAAAAAAAAATCATGAATGGGCAAATGAGACTTCCAGAAAATGACAGAAGCCACACAGGACAGATGCATTTCAAGAACTGTCTTCAGAAAATTAACAACACAATTCAAAAGTATGCCTACAATTTCCCAGGAGATCTTGGACAAGTAATATTTCCCACTTGTCAAACTCTGACATTGGTGCAGCTCAAACCAAAGTGGACAAGGTTTCCACTCCCCTTGCCCCCACTTTTCAGCATAAAAGATAAATAAAAATATAGAGATAAACCTAGAAGAGATAAGTGAGATAAAAGTACAAAGAAATGCCATATTTTTGTGTTTAACGAAGAAAAATAAAAGAAAAAAGGTGTTTCAGACACCTTTATGAGATACATAATGTTGTACTATATAACTTCACACCTATGTTTTTGCTGCCCATCCCTATTACAGCAGGTTAAAGAACATTAGATGGACCACAATTCTTGTACAAATTTCACCCTGTATGACTCCAGTTCTTTTCTAACATTTTCTTACATTG
This sequence comes from Tetrax tetrax, assembly GCA_009806455.1. Classification (NCBI taxonomy): domain Eukaryota; kingdom Metazoa; phylum Chordata; class Aves; order Otidiformes; family Otididae; genus Tetrax; species Tetrax tetrax. Next base: position 196,739 of record WHYT01013164.1, read on the forward strand.
TCATCTTTATGTAACTATGATTAGATTTTGTTTAATATAATAAAATATTATCTGAAGTTTTATGTAAGGACTGCAACATAGGAGCTCATGTTTCTCATTTGTTGACTCAAAGTTTAAATTTCTGCAATACTGAACTTATGAAGTTTATTTATTTATTATTAAAATGTCCAGAGTCTGAGCCATACTAAAATTGAAATGGACAACTCCCATATTTGGCACAAAAACTGAAACTCCAGCCAAATGTAAGGAAGAGCTTTTCTGAAACAGAGCTTGATTTCAATAATATGTGAGTGAATGATGCTGTAAGGTGCTCGTTTCAAGTCTCGTGTAATTTTTCGAACACAGATGACTTCTAAAGCACTAACAACTGAGCTGCCCTTGTAGTACAAAACAATGCTGAAATCCTCTCATCTTACTCTGAGGTCCAGTGCTCCACATGCAGTTTGCCATGCAGGTCCTTTCATTGCTGCCTGTATAGCTCTGGAAAAAAAAGCCTGAAAATATGGTCTGTACTGGGCCTCTCCAAACACTGGATACCAGTAGTAGTATGAAAGTTACGTCAAAGTGGTGCTATTTGGGCTACTATCTTTTTTCTAGAGGGAGGGAGGCAACAAGCAGACTCCTTTTTAGCAGTCAAAATGTTGACACTGCATCCAAATAAAAGAAGGACATCGGAGTGGAGTGCATATTCTTCCTTGCATGGATGTGGCAGATGAAAGGATAGAACTTGTTTGTATTGATCTCATTGCAGTATTACAGGCATATATTTCTTTGAGAAACTGATAAATGAACAAATCCGAAACAAAATCCAAACTAAGTTCTCACTAAGGCCAACAAAAGTTCTTTCAAATGTTGTCTGTTAATTTTTGTGGGAAAACACACAAATATATGTACTTGCTTAATCTGACAAACGAGTAAGGCTACACAGAATCCATAAAAGCCCACAGAAGTCTATGCAGAAGCATAGGCTACATTATAGATCTCTCATAACATTAAGATACAAAACTCCCACTGCCTTAACCATAAATAGTAGCCTCATTTATTTACGTTCTTATATATATGTATATATATAGTCAGAAAAGTAATAATTTAAAAAAAAAAAGTTGAATCCAAGACTCTGTATCACACGTTCTGCTTCCCTTAAAGATTGTTAGCAATCAATAAACTATTAGGAGTGGCAGGTATTCTTCTACTGACATATTCAGTAAAAATAACTAGTAGTTGAAGTTTTCTATTTGCAGTTTTCTAAAGACAGTTGTCTAAATACTGGATTGACAACAGAACTCAGGGCACGCAAATACTCCCAAATGCAAGTGGGCTCTTTCCAATAGGAAAATTGATTTAAAGGAAACTTTTGGCCTCTCTGAGAAAGTAATAAAGGGATCACAATAAAGACTTTTTAAAATTATGCCTGAATTCACGCACTGCCTGGTATCCCTAATTATCTGACAACCATTGCTAAACATTGTGGGAGTGGAAGTTATAGGGACAGAGATCCAGATGATTACATCATTCTTGATTCTACTAACTCAAGAATAACATTTAGCCTAATTCCCTTCTGATTCATCTGTTACAGCAGCTACATTAATTCAGCTGAAGAAGTCCACCTGATTAACCATGATATAAAAGAAAGACATTTTTTTACAGTGAGAACAATCAATCACTAGAACCACCTCCCCAGGGACATAGTAGGGTCCCTGTCACTGGAGGTTTTCAAGATACAATTGGACAGGATGCTAGATAATCTCATTTAAAGTATGAATAGTTGGACCAGATGATCTTTTGAGGTCCCTTCCAATCTCAGCTGTTCTATGATTCTGTGATTAATTCTGTTAGTAAGTGACTTGGTAAAAGGTTTAATAGAAGTTTCTTTGCTGCATGTTATTTAACTTTAGTTAACTATGTATACTCATAAGAAATGTAGAGAAGGTATGAAACAAGGAATAGGTAAAACAAATCTAATCTGGTCTGAGTGCAGTGACAGGGTGTTTTCTCCAGGTGCTTCATTGCTCCAAAGTGCCATTTCATTTATGTGTGCAATGTGTCTGCATTGGCCTCAGAAGACTTCAAAAGACAATCAACATTTGGCTGTGAAAAGTAATTTTAAGTCCATTAGACCATTTAAATAGATCCCGACATATCTCATTTATTAAAAGGAAGACAACGTTTTGTGAAAAATAGCTCCTTATTCCCAGATAGCATAAGAGATGCTCGTTGTAGTCACAGAGACATTTGGCAGTTACGATGTGGTGTTGACACAGCTGCAGGCCCTGGCAGCTGAGCCAGTTTCACATGACTCTGCTCTTTTCTTCCTCCTGTTCCCCTCTCAAAATCTAGGGAAAAGTACTGGAGAGTTTCTCACCTGGCCTAGTTGGTTCTGTGCATGAGTCACTACAAGACTCCGTCACTGTCTTGTTTGATGTAGGCTACTGTACTTTCAGTAGGGTTATGAAGTCAGCTCAATGCCTGTGTTTGAATGCAAAGTTGGTTGTCAGTACATGACTAGGTCAAGAGCTGAATAGGGACAGATCAGCTAAGATAAAACTAGATGAATTAACTCACGTGGGTGGGAGTGAACCACAGAAAATAAATTCATATTGCCTTTGTTCAGCCGGGTGTCTTACTGGATACTTTGCTTAAATGTGAAAGCCTTTTGTGTTAAATACATCATACAACTCAAAAAGCACCATGAGAGAAGGTGGAAAGGAAGAAGACATTAATATTTCAACATTAAGACCCACTAGGATTGTGAAATATTTCTCCTCTAAATCCCCAAATAGTGATCCACCACAATTGTTTCGCCTGGAAAAGCACAAGATGAAAAGTAGCTAATACAGCACGGATTTCTAAGATGCCAGTCTCTACCTTACTTTCCTTTTTTTTTTGTGACTGATGAGTAATTGCTTTATATGACAAGCTCATATGCAAAGTTACATAAAGAGACTTTGGTACAGTCAGATTTATCCCCAAAGCAAAGTTTAGAGTTCTCTTTTAAAAACTCAAAATATTTAACATTCTTGTGGCAATTGCTTCTCTTAGAATAGTTCTAGAAGCTCCTCCAGAAAACATTTTCACAGTGATTACAAAGGGGAAAAGGGCAGAAGAAAGGAAGCTTTGTTCTTGCACCTTTTCAAGTTTTAGATTGTTCTTAAATAGGAGCTACTGTGAGAGATACATAATAATTAGAAGGAAGAAAAGATTTCTCCTTTTATTGAGTACTTGTTGATTAATTATCCATCTGTGAACCACTAAGGAAAAAAATATGCTTTCAATGGATTATTTTAGTGTATTTTTTTTTCCCACAGAAAGCAAGGTTCAGGAAATAAAAAGGGTTTTTGAAACTACTCCCTGTGTGCAGCTATTAATAACTTTCTACATTAAGAGCATACTGATTGCCAATTTTTAAAAAAAAATATTATTTCAAATATTTTTTCCTTCCATCACATTAGATTCAACTCATTTTTGCATCATGTATTGGTAGTAAATTACCTTTTTTTTTTTTCGATATTCTTTGACAAATCTTAAACCAATAAAATTCTATTTTAGCAACACTAACAACAGGTCCTAAAGTTTAACTGATGGCATGTCAAGTATTTTTAATACTAGATTTAAATAATATATTTATATATTTTAGACAGTATTACATAAGCTTCTTAATTGTATAGTGCTCCTTTATGTATCAAGCAGCTTTTGCCACAAACAGAATCAACACTTCTCCATTGGCTTTTAAACTTTTATTATACCAAAAAGTATTTCACATTTGCTATGTTAACAAAATCAAATGAGTGATACTTTCACAGTGCTCAGCAGCCCCAGCAATTCTGGAAACTAAACATTCCAGGAAGAAGATATGCAAAAGTTCCTTCTGGGATCAAGTAAACAGGCCTCTCTGGTATGCCTAATGTTTTATAAGCAGTCAGTGAGAGAGTTAAACGTCTTTGAAGATCTTAGAAAGAAAATCCTGTATGACTAAATTAGGCATGTCCTTCCTCCCTTGACAGGCACAGAATTCAACATCTCCAGGCAGTTCGCTGTAAATCACTCTGGGGCTCATCTATATCTGTGTGGCTCACTTTGAAGGCAACATCACCACTCCCTCAGGCTCCCTCAGAAGGCAACAACATCTTGGTTGGTCTAAGGCAAGAGTAAAAGAGATGGAATTGCTTGCCTCAAACATTTACATTAGCTAAAGGAAAGACAAGTATTTCCAACTTTCAACAGTGCTTCTAATCTAGCCTTTGCAGTCCCATCAGAATAAAATGAATTACATTAGCAGGAAGAAGATCACCATATTCTTCCTAATGACTGACTAAAGTCTTTAAAAAGTCAATGTTTTCCAAGAAATGCAGGCATTTGAACTATACCTATCTGCCTAAATTTGGATCAGAGCAGGCTGTAGACATCTGTCTCTCTAAACAGGCGTTAAAAAAAAAAAGCCCCAAACCAAACAGCAAATAAAGTTGCGTACCTGGGGAATTTTGATACCAAATAGTGTCTAATGACTTTCTGTATGAAGGATTAACTACCCAGATTTCTGCCTGGGGTTTACGTTTTATGCTTACAATTCTTCTTAGTGCCTAAGTGGGATTTGTGAGGCTGGATCACACAATACTTGGCTTTTGATTTAAATTGTATATCTACATTCTAAAGTTAATCGGAAATCATTGTACTTCACAGAACTCACAAAAGCAAAGAAATTTAAATAACCAGTTAGAGAGAATACACATTCCATGGCAATTTTTAGAGCTTTTGGAAGACAGAGAACATGCCAGATTTTTATTTAATAAATGAGCTTTAAAAAGCCTTAAATAAAAAAAAGTGATTTCTTGTAACTGGCTTTATTTTTGGAAGAACTGCTGTGTTTTGTCCCATGAGTATTGTAGCTTTGATGCTTCCTGAATAGATCTTGACCTTCTGAAATTCTCTTTGCTAAAGCAGTTACAATACAGATTACACACCTTAAAAATAGGAATTTGAAGCATATTTCTGAGTTTTAATCTCTTCTTGATTCCTTCTCAAGGCAGTTAGCATGCAAGAGGCCTTCAGTCTTTGGAGTGAAGCTACCTTAAGAAAGCTTATACCTGGATAGAATAATCCTGCATCTAATGAAATGGATATAGCCATTTCTCATTCTTTAAAGTCAGAACTGAGGCTTGAATTAAGACTTCTGTAAACCTTCTCCTTCCTTCCCTGAAAACATCTTGCCTCTTCTGTGCTAGGAGCCTGAATGCTTAACATAAGGGCATGGGTCATCTTCAGAGACATCATTTATAAAACACTTTTTTGGAGTTAAAATGTGGTCCCTACACAAATAAAAAAATGTTTGAAATTATAACTTTCATGCATCATTTGCTAGATTTTTTTTTTAATTGAAGAATAAATCAGTCAGAACAGTAGTTACTACTAAGGTTAACTAAAAGAAGGACAGACTCATTCTTCATTCAAAAGTATTTGAGGAACAGACAATTCTGAACTAGATCTGTACTTTTACATTCTACTTTCTCTGTATGTGCTGTTCGTACAATACAGAATCTACTCCTCTACCCGCATCTTCAGACAGGAGCCGAGATGATTAAATGGCCATAACTTAGCTGAGGAGTTGATGCCTCTCTTGTTGCCAAGAGCAGACAACACAGTGTTGCAAGCGTTTGTTGGTGATACTTCTCTGACTGTATGAAAAGCATCCTGCACAACTCCATGCTTTTGAAATCAGTATGAGTCTGGGATTTGGTTTTTTTGTTTCATTTATTTGATTTGGTTGTTTTTGTGGGTTTTTTTTTTTTTAAACCCACACTTTCTGTGGAATTCTGACATATTATCGCCTTCTAGCTGCCCTTTGGTAATTGTAAGACTGAGATGATAGATCTGAGATATTAGAAAACAACTATCTGCTGAGGAACTGTTGTGTTTGGAGAAATACCTCTCACCACAGTGAGACAGACAATTCTGTGGACCAAAGACACCAGAGCCCTAACAGGTATTACTCCCTGGAGAGCATTTTGTCTGCTGGCTTCCAAATCCTTCCCATGACAGAGTTTGGTATCTAAGTATGGACCAATTAATCTTTCAAAGCTGTTGATGAAGCCACAGTGTTCTGAAATATGCAATGATTCCCAGAAATGGTGCTCCACTTTGATTACTTGTTACTGCTTGTGTCTACCTCTTCCAATGTCTGCAGCCAACATGTTAACAATCCAACCACTACCAAGCCACTCCAGTGATTTAATTAGAGGAGAAACTATTTCTGCACCAGTCAGAGACCATATTTGTTCAGCTACCCTTAAGCTTTGGCCTTTATCAGTTGGGTTCCTTCTTTAGACAACATGTAAAGTAATAAGCATAGCCCTATGCACTGGATGCAAACACTACAAGGACCTACCTCTCCTGCAGCTTGAATATAAAGTATAAATGCCACAGCTCTATTTCATACACAGGGGAATCTGTTCCTTACATGTTGACGGATGTTTTTACTGGATATTATCAGGCAACCATTAAGTCTTTTGAACTGGCTTACCTGTTTTGCCTATATGCTACGTACACAGTGCCATTCTAGTCTTTTATCAGAACCACATGGTCTGTTTATGACATATCTTCAAATGTTATTTTTGGATCTTTTCCAATCTACGTATCTTGATTTTACAACTACACTAGTGCTTTATATAGATCTCATTTAGTCCTTGATGGACTACAGACATCCTGCTTGCTAGCCTATTATCCAGCTTCCTATTGATTTCACTCTGAACCATTATTTCATTATTTCAGTTGCAGAACTACAGTTTGGTCAACTCTTTCTCAAATTACAGTGTTTTAATCTACCCTTTCTAAAATTACTTGTCCTGACTACTTGAGAAACTTTTTATAAATAAAGAAAATAAAATGCATTTTAAGATGACCACACAGGAAAACGTAAATAGAACAAAAGGTAATATAACAATAGGATCATCTGTAGCATGTGAAATGAAAACATCCCTTGCATAAGTCCAATGCCTACACAAATTGACACACTTAAAAACACCCCCTCACCCCCCGCCCCGACCAAACTAAATGAAGTTCTCCTTTTCAGAAATTTCTGCAGTGCTGGAATTTACTTTCTACCTGTCACCAGGGTTTCAAGAAGGATCTGACCAATAACCTTAGACTAGAAAACAATCTATTTGGAAATGTGTTGGTTCAAGCAGAAGACAGGTCATAATTTTTATTTTCTGAAGAGAAATGTTTGCCTAGGTTGAAGTAAATGTTCTGTTTGCAAGCAGAAAGCAGATGTCAGCATGAATAGTTCTGGAATTACATTTCATATTAAACATGTGAACTAAGCTAACTATGTAGTACTATTTTATTTTTTGAAACATCCTATTATTGTTCCAAAATGCCAAGGTTTAATACCAGTTCTGTGAAGAGTTGATCATAAGAATCATCTTACCAATGTAACTTCAGGCCAGACGCAATTGCTTGATGTTAATTGCTCGCTGATAAGTACAGCCATTGGAAAAAGGAACATTTGTAAAGATGCTGCTCCGAGCAACTAAACAAAAGTGACCTCATTATCCTCAGCAGCACACATTGCATCACCAGAATGATACGTATACTGCTGATGCAATTACATCAAGGGGTGCAATTCCCATTACATAAACAGGAAGCAAGGAATGACAGTTAAAGATAGCCCCATAATGACCACTCATTATAGAACAACAGCTACTTCCAAACCAGTTCATATCAGAATATTTTTCCTCCACAAACTTCTGATTGTGAGAGGCACAGAGAAAACGGAGAGTCCAGGATGACTGTCACCTTCAGCAACTGGGTACAGCTAGATACATTCACTTTTTAAATGTTTATTTAACGTACCTAAATAATTTTTAAATTAAAAATAAGTTATAATGCTAATAATAATTAAACCTACAAAGGTCGCATTAAGTTCTTGAACAAGTCAGCAAAAAGATGGTTTCACCAGAAAAAGCAGAAGAGAAACAGCAGAATTATTCTTTGAAGGTGAAAAATGTTTTTAATGCCAATCTTAAAGAATGTCACTTGCTCCACTTATTCCCTCAGCTAAGCATCTGAAGAGAATTAACACTAAGTTTATGCTAGCTCCCACAAAATTTAAACAAGATACTTCATAGTGATGGTTGTTTATTTTGCAAGACTGAACCAAGTTGCCAAGGAGTAAATCAGATGAAGAAAATGGTCTCTAGTCTTTCAACTTCTTTCACCAAAAGTACTCAGTTTAGATTTCAGTAGCAGAGACTTACAATCAGTTTCTGCCTCAATGTTCCCAAGGCTAAATAGACCAGAGACCCCAAATTAATCCATTTTCTGACTGAACATTTTCTTATTTGCTGGAAGAGGTTTAGAAACATCTCCCAGCATTTACTGGAATTGTCATGAATGACTGAAGGCTTAGGAGCATGGCTGTTTTACAATGCTGTGGCTGATGAGCCCAATGCCTTAGAGATCTACAAAAGATATAGTGAATCTATAGACCTTCTCTGTGAAGAATAAACAATATCATCTTTACAATCTTGTTTTCCCTTCATTAAAAAGCTCTTTATAGAAATTTCTGTACTTTTACCCTTTTTCCAGCAGAAAACCAATTGCACATATGAATGAAATGAGTCAAATTAGGAGTGTTGCATTATTATTTCTGAAAGTACAAATTTAAGCTACCAGCTTCCACAGCATCAAATATGGACTAATCTTAAAGCACTACAGTAGATGGCTCATTGATCTATGCTACTGTTATAATTTTTAAAGATACTTTCTACTATTATGAATGCAGCACACTTGAATTGTGCCAATGTGGCTTTAAACCACTGCATTTTGATGTGCTATTCTGTTCCTGTTGATTTCATTTGCTACAACTGTTCTACCAGTCTATCAACTAAGTCTGGATTAATTTAAGTGCAAGAAGTGTACTATGCAATCCTTTCACCCAGATCTCATGCTTTTATCTTGATGATCCATCCCAAAAATGGAAAAGAGAATTACGAAAACAATATAATGCATTTTCTAATGCGAAAGTATTAGTACCAAGTGTGAATATATAAAGAAATGAAACTTCAGAAATTATTTTTCTCTCCTTCTTTAGGATTCTCATACTTTCTTTTCCCCTTTATGACTTTAAAATGTTGGTAAGTTGTTAAAAATATAAGATTGAATGTAACTGTGTATTATCTGACTTAATAGAACTGTTTCTCAATCTAATAAATGGGGAACAGAGAAAGTAGAATTGAATTTTTCCATCTCATTCTTTGATTTGAGGTTAAACTTAAAAGAGATACACTTTCACACCCTGGGGAAAGAAATAGAAAATTAATCTTCCCTTGCTGTTACGCCTTGTTAGCAGCGGGGTATGAGGTCACACTGGTGCCTCAATAAAGATTGCTCAGCCTCCTTGGCCAAGTGCTGTGGTCCTGCAGAGTTTCAACAGCTTGTCCATGAAAAAGACTCTGGATACAGTGGCTCTATAAATGCCTAGCCTGTGCTGTTAATAAGGTATATCAGCTGGCAAAAAGGTCCTGCAGATGACTAAGGCTATTGAACAGTAGTTTTCCTTCCTCTCTCCCCTACCTTCTCCTTAAAGTTCACCCACAGACAGGCACAAACATAGAACTGCAAATTCCTAAGCTGTAAGGTGCAAGATATAGAAACAGGGATTTAATGCCTACTCCCACCTCCATCGCACCATCATCCTGCAAGATGGAGGATATAACAGAAGGGGTGTGTGGGTGGTGTGGTGGTGTTCCATAGGCACATGCAAAGCAAATACTGCAGCTATGGATTCCCTAATAAGGTTGGGAAGCACCTAGATTCCACTGTTAACATCACCCCCAACATTAACTGTGTTTGCTCTGCATCGTGCACAATATGCCTACTCGATCAAGATGCATTTGTGAAAGGCCCTCAGAGAAGACAGGAACAGCAGCTGCAACAGTTTTAGATATGTGCAACCCAAGTTCCTTCTCCCTTTAAAAGGTTTCCACTTATCAACCTCACTACAGCAGAATTTAGAAGACTTTACAAAGCTACCAAACATCTTGTAGATCATGTCAGAGAAGAAAGAGGAATAGATCAAAATACAAACTCATCAGATCTCTATTCTGCCCACAGCCAAGAAAACAGGTATTCTGTGGCTTTTTGCAGCTCAACACAACACAAAACTAATGACTCCAGCTGAGGGGGAAAAAAAGTCAATCTCAAAGGAAGAAATGTAAGTACAGGCCACCCTTTAGCTTTCTACCAGCATCCAGTCCCTTCAGTGCTTCATTTAAGCCCTTCCTGAGCTGCACTTGGTTCCTTTATTTTAGTCACTAACAAGCTCATGGAGGAGACCTCTACTATTAGTGACTAATACAAGTTTTTAGCACACAACTTATTCTTTGACAAAAGGTTCTACAGATCAGCTATCAATGTGAAGCACTGTCTCCTTCAGTTTGTTTTGAACCTGTCTCTGACTACTTAGTACCTACTGGTTGAATTTTGTTGGGTTTTTTTTTTTTGGTTCTTCCCCCTCCCGCAATGGAGAAAGATGGCAACAATCTTCTGCTCACGCTCCCTGTGCTACTAATGTACTACTGTCAAGTCTCCTCTCCCTCAGCCTCCTGGTTGAGAACTCCAGCTCTCTATATTTGTACTATTTGTAACAGAAGATAACTCAGATACATATAATTCAAAGGTTAAAAGATGGTATCAAAAATTCACAAAAAAAAACCCCAAACCATGCCCAAAGGCCCCACCACATCCAGACTAGAGTGCATGATAATTTTAGAAATTATGCATCTTTTAGTGCACTATTGTTCTAACTCTTAGAAAGAATATGATGTATTACACTTAATAGCCAGATTGATAATTGGACTTACACTGCATATTTTATAATATTTAATTATTACTATTTTATCTCAAAAATGGAGGAATGCTATAAGCCCTGACTATAAATACTGAACATTTCAGGAAATAAACAAAAACCTCCACACCTTAATATATAAATTTACTCACAAAAAGCATAAAAACTTTCAGCTTCCTTCTTTCTTGACATGATGATCCAGTTTATTTACATAACCACCCAGGCTTCCCTTGTTTCATCCTCTTCCTGCTCATTGAGCTGGATGTCAGTTCAGCCACCAGCTCCAAGGCCTGATGTCTTTTACTTGCCCACGTTCACAAGTTTCTAACCTTCACACACAAAAACTTCACAGAGAGTTTCTTCTCTCAGTTTGTTCACACTCTCTCAAATCAGGCTGACTCTCAGTGTTTTTGCTCTTTAGTCCGTAAGTGTCATTCTTCCCACTACTCCAGTAAAAATAATGAAAATCTTCTCCAGTATCAAATTTCAAACCTCTTTTCCAGAGCTCTCAGTCTCTTGCCTAATCCTGTGATGAACACCCTTAGTGGTGGTTTGTTTGTTTTTATTTTTTTTTTTTAATCTGAACAGACAAATCAAAGAAGTTTTATGCTTCTGGGTCCGATCTTTAAGAAAGAGATGTTACATTTACAGATCATAGTTACATAAGCATAATTTAATAATTATGAGTCATTGTGGACATGGAATGAGTAAATCATGTTAAAGAAATCTTGTTACTTTTAAAAAATGAAAAACATTATTAGCCTAGATAAACCAAGAGGATTGATATAGCTGGATTTCTAAAAAGGTTCAGAGGAAATTCAAAATGATGGATCACTGTTATCATTAAGAAACTTTCATTGTGGATGGAGTAAATCTTTATTAAAAACATGCTTTAAACTTTTCTCCAATATCAAGCACTTGCAACCCAGCATTCGTATCTGAATGTCAATATCCTGAAGTCTGACTCTTTCTCATCTTCGATCTTTAGTCTGGGTTTTTTGGGGCACCTACTTTTCCTATAGAACTGTAGTAACTTCAACAGACTCCAGATCTGATGCAGCTGCTTGCCTTCAGGGGGATCAGCAGTACTAAGGTACCAATCAGCACCCAGAAAAACAAAGGATTGGAGGAAAAATGGAAAGGCAGTTGCTGAGAAGTGAAGTCCCACAGGGCTGTGGATTAACACCAGCAGATTTTCATATTTTATTCAATGGTCTAAATAAAGCTGTAATAAGTCAGATCATTAAATTTGCAGATGATACTAAAATAAGGGGAGTATTTAAGACTCAGAGGGATATAAGAATAATCCTGACATTAACAAAATGGACTCAGAGGTGGTAGGAAATTAAATGAATACTCATTTAATGTAATGAAAAGTGACACACTTCAGTAAAAATAATGCCCAGGACACCTGCTGAGACACTTACAACTTACATTATATGAAGCTAATTAATATATAAAGAGAGAGAGAGAGTTACAAGTTATCCTTGCATTGCCATTCACATTCATGGTTTTAAATGATAATAAGACGACATGTCCCCATCCTAAAGAGATAACAGATTAGCGCAGACAAAATAACACACTATCATCTAAGACAATAAGATTAGGTGTTTACCAGCACACTCTAGAAAGGACAACTACAGCCCCGTCAATCATTAACAAGACTCAGACTGTGGCCACCACCGCCTGTGACTTCCTACCATTTTCTTTTCTACAAGTTTATGTCTGCTTAGAGGCTACTTCAAAATTACAGAGATCATTTTTGAGAACACAAAAGTCCTCAGGTATGAAAAGAGCAATGTTATATTACCAACTATTTGAATAATACTTAACAAAATTAAATACCTCAGAGGAGACAAAACTCCCCCAGTAAACAAACAAAAAAACCCAAGCTTCAAAAGCAGGCTCCAACCATACCCTCAAGGTTGCATATGAAAAAAAGTCTGAGAATAAAGCAAGGAGAAACACCATAAGATGCAGAGGAAAAAAGAAAAATATGAAACAACAAAATCGGGAACAAAACAAACCTGCAAACAAGCTAAAGGCAAAGGTCCTTAACTCTAGTTCCCCTCCCACCTCACCC
>WHYT01013164.1:209681-240431 GCA_009806455.1 Tetrax tetrax
AAAAAAAAAAGCCAATCCAAAAAACCACCATTAGAGATACCAAAATAATTTTGCTTATATAGCAAAAAAACCCCAACCTATAAGAGCCAAAGTTGCTCTTTATTAATACTACTGTAATAGCATATTATAACACTGACCTCCAGATTAGAACACTTCTTTCCATTATACCAGTGAAAATTCTGAGGAAGACTGAAAAAAATCTCTCACAGTTTACCCATGAACCAACGCAATCATTTACATCAGGGCAGCAGGTTCCCCTGGTGTTCTCGATTTAGCCAGATTTCTCCACCTAGCCTACTAACAGCCCCAATTAACTAAGTGTCCAGCCGTAGAGCCTTAGTTTGTTACTACTGTTACTACTGTTTGTTACATTTCAAAGAACAAAATTTTGAGGGAAAACAACAGCAATGTTAACAGAGAGACACTGTCAAGGTCGTATGATTCATTTGTCTAGGAGCTTAGCAACAAAAGACAGCTGTGAAATATTGTAATAGCAATAAGCCAATGGATTAACACAGCATCTAACAATATCTTGAAGATCAAAGTAGTAAATAAAATGAAATGCAGTGACAGGAATGAGAATAGCGTGTTCAGTTTCTTAACAGTATGAAATAGTGAATGAATTGCAAAGGACCCATAGATCTTAAAGCGATATAAACAGAGAGGAAGGAAAGAAAATGCTAGCAAATTTTATCTCAGTTAATAAGAATTAAAATAAATTTCTATTCCTTCTTTAATGAAAAATTTTTGTTGGTGTCTTTCCTAAATAAATGACAAGAACTCTGAGGTTTATAAATAATGTTATCCTAAAATATTTGAACAAAAGTAGATCAGTTACAGGATACAACAAAGTACTATTTAAGATTCCCAGAAAAAGAAATAATTCATTTAGCCTACACTGCAGGGAAAAACAAAACAAACAAACAAAACAAACCCAAAAAACCAAACAGTGACACATACTGGTAAGTAAGCCCTCTGATTTCAGTTTAGAAAACAGTTTGATATGTCAGAGGATATATATATAACATACACTATATCTGGAACCATTACACACAAATAAAGCCCACAGTCTGTAATGTAAGTTGAATAGAATCTGTTACAATATCACAACTTCCAAGCAGTGAAGATAAAGCCTTATTTAAATACAAACTTACCGGAGAATAAACTCATTGTGAATTAAGAGCATGCTAGGTGTCAGGACGACAGAATCACTTGCAGTAAATATGAGTGTATCATCCTTCAGTAGTACCTCATTGCTGCAATCACCAAATTACCTCTGCAAAAGATTTCACCTTGATCACATTTGCTGTTAAATATCAAGGTCTAAGCTTGTATATGAACGTATACGAGTGGCAACATTAAAAAGTCAAATTCAGCAATACTATTTCCTATGTAAATCTGTGTAATTCTTCAGACACAGTAATAAATACATGCAAATAGTTCTTTACAGCAACTACTATAGAAGCTGGAAGAGATCCAAAATCTGAAATCTTATTTTCCCACTACACTTATCTTCAGCGCCTCCCCTAGCGCTCCCCCACCCAAGCCAGCCACCCACACAGTTGGACTAAAAGTTCACTGTTGTCTCTCAGTTTGATTTGCTTCCAATGCGGAATAAGTCCTTCAAGGTTTCTGCACTTAATGACACCCAATCTAAGTGAAATAGTTGAATAGTTCTGCATTTCTGTTTGCAAGAGATGACAAGAAAGGAAGTACCTCTTTCATTTTTTTCCTCTCATATTATATTGTAAAAGTGTGCATTACTCAGTTTAGGACAAGGAAGGGCAAGGAACTCTAATACTACAGGCAACCAGTTGTATTAGCAATCAATTCCAGAGCGTTTACTTTCCAATTTTTATTCTAAATATATTGACGATTAGTTTACCATTGCGTTTTAAGGCTTCTTTGCTAATTAGTTTACCACCTCCTCTTTTTTGATATTTACTCCCTGAGGACTTAAAGGTTATATGCAAACTGCCCTTTTATTCTCCCAGTTTCTGGTGTGCACCCCCCTTGTGTTCTGACTACCTGCTGGCATGTGGCAAGGCTTTCCACTCTTCTTTCATCTCTATGGTGCAGACAGCTGGTTACATCAGGCTGAAAGCAGCATTTGTTGTGTCCTGAGTATGAACAAGAGAAATTTCCCATTCATTCCACCTACCATACAATCTACAGACAGCCTGAGAAAAGCAATCATATTGTCTCTTATCTTCTGTTTTATTTCTTCAAAAGATGAGTCCTTTTGCAGTCTCTAAATAGCCTTGTTGCCTTCTTCCATTACAGGTGACTAGAAATGTTTCTAATATTAAGGATCTCATCAGCATCATGGAAAAACAGCATTAGGGCTTTTCTATCTTTTCTGTCTCACCAAGTACCTCCTCCTTTCTCAGCCCCAGCCCTTCAGAGATCCCTGGAACTGACTAGCAAACCCAGCTCTTCCTTCTTAATTACTCACGGTCATTTGTGTTTTGAGTTAAGAGCAGGTTTTTGTCATTAGCCCTTCAGTGAATGACATTGCTGTTCATACTACTAAAGTTCATTACATTTCTGTGATTTTATTCCTCTAAGATGATGCTATATCCAGATCTGTTAATCCTGATGTATTTCAGCTTTGTCAGCTAATTTTAATTTCTGCACTCAAATATTCTGTGCCAAAGTAATCAGAGAAAAGTTAAATAATAATAGCCACAAGACTGAATCTTAAAGAGGTCTAGTATTAACTCCCCAGGGTTCTTTTTATCAGCTCCTCTTAAGAAAATTAGAACAGGTGAACTGGGTGAGACCAAAGTTTCCCTTCTTCCTAGATGCTTAGGGAAAGTACACAATTTTTGTGTTGAATAGCTCATGATAGATTTTTTTTTTTTTAATTCCATAAATCCATCTAAGTATTTTTGAACTCAATAAACACTTTCTATATTTATAACATTCTTTAGCTGTAAACTTCACAACTTAATTATGTGGCAGGTGAAATAGTACTCCATTTTCTTTTGAACCTAACAGTCTATAAATTCATTTGATGTTACCTAGATTTTCCAGTGTTAAAGAAAGTTAATAAGCATTCCCTACTGATGTCTTTTCTACCTTTGATTTTATAGGCCACAATCAAATTCCCTTTCAGCAAGCTTTTCTTGAGGCTGAAAAGACCTAGTGTATTTAGTGATCTATTTTGTCTGCTTCTGTACATGCCTTACAATTCCTGCATTTACCATAAGATCTCCCACCTTTGCTAATAATTTTCTATGCAGCATCATACAAAATTATTCTTTAAAGTATTGATAGATGATGTATTATACTGTTCTTGCCTAAAAAATCAGTTACCCCATGTAGAAATGGTAGCAATTTAGTCTGGCATGACCTTGCTTTGCTCAACCCATGCTGCATTATATTCTGTTTCCTATTTACCTGCACATTTTAAATTTGTCTTTCTTTTTATTTTAAAAATACTTTTGAATTCTATTGAGGTCAGACTAATGAGTCTCCAATTACTTCAACAATTTTCTCCTTTTATCTAGTAGAAGTATAGTATCTCTTGTTCTCCAGTGATGAAAGCATACTTATTCCTTCATTAATTTGGAACAGTGTATAATGAGTGACCAAAGTTGAACTCATTAAGCTTACTTAGTTTTGTTTCCAATAGTTATTTCCTTTTTTATATATTCAAACTCATGAATTGTCCTCATTTGGCTTTCATGTTCCATATCTTCCTCTTAATTTAAAATTGAAACAAAGCATTCATTTCAATTTGTAGACATACTTTCAGAATTTATTTTTCCATTCCTTTTAAAATTTCTGAGCTCAACATTTTGTAGCTCTCAATTGACCCTTACTAGTGTTTAGATAAAGTTTTCTTTGCTGATAGTTATTTTTCCATTCCTTTTACATTTACTCCTAGTATACGTTTAACATGACTATTCATCTAGTTAGACTTAGAACTTCTCCTAGATATTCATGGACCTCCTGCAGTCTACAAATAATTCTTTCACCTTTGCAGCTCTGGTTGTACGATCTGTTTAGGTGTCATTGGGAGGGATCATTACTTCACAGAATCATAGAATCTTTAAGGTTAGAAAAGACCTCCAAGATCATCAAGTCCAACCGTCAACCTAATACCACCATGCCAACTAAACCATGTCCTGAAGTGCCACATCTACACGTTCTTTGAACACCTCCAGGGATGATGACTCCACCACTTCCTTGGGCAGCCTGTTCCAGTGCCTGATCACTCTTTCAGTAAAGAAGTGTTTCATAATATTCAACCTAAACCTCCCCTGCCATAACTTGAAGCCATTTCCTTTTGTCCTATCACAAGTTAGGGAGAAAAGACTAACACCCGCCTCACTACAACCTCCTTTGAGGTAGCTGCAGAAAGCAATGAGTTCTACTCTCAGCCTCCTCTTCTCTAAGCAATCCCATTTCCCTCAGCCACTCCTCACAAGACTTGTCCTCCAGCCCCCTCACCAGCTTCGTTGTCCTTCTCTGGACACGCTCCAGCAACTCAACATCCTTCTTGTACTGAGGGGCCCAAAACTGCACACAGTACTCGAGGTGCGGCCTCATCATTGCCGAGTACAGGGGCACAATCACTTCCTTACTCCTGCTGGCCACACTGTTCCTGATGCAAGCCAGGATGCTGTTTGCCTTCTTGGCCACCTGGGCACACTGCTGGCTTATGTTCAGCCACCTGTCAACCACCACTCCCAGGTCCCACTCCGCCAGGCAGCTTTCCAGCCATTCTTCCCCAAGCCTGTAGCGTTGCATGGGGTTGTTGTGACCCAAGTGCAGGACCTGGCACTTGGCCTTGTTGAACCTCATGCAGTTCACGTTGGCCCACTGGTCCAGCCTGTCCAGATCCCTCTGCAAAGCCTTCCTGCCCTCAAGCAGATGGACAGTCCCACCCAGTTTGGTGTCATCTGCAAACTTACTGAGGGAGCACTCAATGCCCTCATCCAGACCATTGATAAAGATATTAAACAGAACTGGCCCCAGTAGTGAGCCTTGGGGAACACCACTTGTGATCAGCCACCAACTGGATTTAACTCAGTTCACCACAACTCTCTGGGCTCACCCATCCAGCCAGTTTTTAACGCATTGCAGGCTACACCTGTCCAAGCCATGAGCCATCAGCTTCCCTAGGAGAATGCTGTGGGAGACAGTATCAAAGGCTTTGCTAAATTCCAGGTAGATAACATCCACAGCCTTCCCATCATTCACTAAGTGGGTCACTTGGTCATAGAAGGAGATCAGGTTGATCAAGCAGGACCTGCCCTTCACGAACCCTTGCTGGCTGGGCCTCATCCCCTGGTTGTCTTGCACATGCCTGGTGAGTGCACTCAAGATGAACCACTTCATAATCTTACCCAGCACCGAGGTCAGCCAGACAGGCCTGCAGTTCCCTGGATCCTCCTTCCGGCCCTTCTTGTAGATGGGCATCACACTGGCAAGCCTCCAGTCATCTGGGACCTCCCCTGTTAACCAGGACTGCTGATAAATGATGGAGAGTGGCTTGGCAAGGTCCTCCACCAGCTCCCTCCGTACCCTCAAGCGGATCCCATCCGGCCCCATAGACTTGTGCATGTCCGGGTGGCATAGCAGGTTGATAACTGCTTCCTCCTGGATTGTGGGGGTTTCATTCTGCCCTCTGTCCTCGTCTTTCAGCTCAGGGGGCTGAACACCTTTGATGCAGTGTCTTTCATCAACATGAATCTGGTGATGTGCTCAAACCAACAAGCTATCCCTGTAGCTCGGATACTGGGGAAAGTGATGTAGCAGGCATCCTGGTGGCTCTGCACAGAGTTGCAGTCTGTCACAGCTGAGATGAAGGTGGATTTTAATAAGACAGGACAGGGTCGGGCGGCATGTCTCCGTCCTGTGCTTTCAGGACACAATGTTCCAAGAAGATTATTAGCACAGCGTCGTGCAAATACGGGCTGGAGCCTTGCTGAGCTTAATGCACCAAATTGTATGACAGAAGAGCAGTACAGAGAAGCCTAAAAACCTTTTCAGAGTCTGCCTGAGGATGATCAGGCATATTAGAATTTCCTGCCCATATCAGAACCAGGTACCTATGTAAAAGATCTCTGCGGTGTCCCTGCCCTCTGTTTCTTGTAATCTTATTTGCTAAGTACTGAGCACATATTTTAGTGAATTTTACTAATTTCAGTTAAATAAATCTTTCCCTTACTACCTATCTTCAAGCCTAGAGAAAGCAGCTTTCATTTGCTGCTTCTAGTATTTGCTCCTTATATTCATTTGAGTAATCAATGGTCTTGAAAGCACAGTTAAATGGAGAAAAGTGCCTCTACAGTGTTCACTCACTTGAACTAATGTCACTGCTTCTACAAGCCAAACGGATACAGTACCAAACCAGGATTATTCTTATGTAGCAATATTTGTGCAGAAAAGTTGTAATACTGACTAAATTACTTCATTCTTTCCCGTTTTATCCTTTTACAGACACTCTTAAAGCACCAGATAATATGATAGAATTCTTATTAAACAAACGAAAGGTGAGATTAATTTGGATATATTTTTATTATAAAGAGTGTCTTTACAACATCATTAACATTTTATTTCTCCCTCAGGCTCTGTAAATGCTGAATAAAGATGGAGAACATAACACTGGCTGTAAAAATTGAACATTTCTCACCCAGCAGCAGGAGAAATGGATATATTATTTATATGAGAACAATAACTGAAGACATTATCAATTGTTTTATACGATATATGAAGGGATTTATGTATAGAGATTTGCAATACATGCAGTTCAGAAAACAGTCAAGTTATTTGAGGCTTTATCAAGTACTTTGCACTCAGATTGTTTGAGTCAATTATATTTGCTATTGTAAGATCATACTTGTGTTGGTTTTGTGTAGTGGGGGGGGAGCTATGGTGGCAGCTTCTCTGGGAAGCTGCTGGAGGTTTCCCCTTCATCTGGTGAACTCGGCTGGGCCTAGGGCAGACCCGTTGATGGCCAAGGCTGAGCCTATTGGTAGCAGAATGTTCCCTGATAACACCTCTGCAATAACGTATTTAAGAAGGGAAAAAACAGGAGAAAAAAAAAAAGGGGAGAAGATGTGAAGAAGCTGAGCAGGGCCAGAGATGGGGAGGTGCAAGCCTTGTGGGCCTTGCAGGCCTCGCCCTCTGGCCTCCCACCGGGCAGCCAACTGGGCCCGACTCGGTCCAGCCCAGCTGCAAGGAGCGGAGAGGAGATGAGATGTGAAGAGATCCTGAGAGGCGTCTGCCTGCCAGTTGTGAAGAATTTTTCTTGTGAGAGGAACAACTGCAGACGCCAAGGTCAGTGAAGAAGGAGGGGGAAGAGTAATGCCGCTCCAAGATTCCCCTGCAGCCTGTGGTGATGACCATGGTGGAGCAGGTTGTCCCCCTGCAGCCCGTGGAGGACCCCACGCTGGGGCAGGTGAATGCCTGAAGAAGGCTATTGCCCATGGAGGGCCCGCTGGACCAGCCGTTCTGGAGGGACTGCACCCCAGGGAGGAAATGACCCATGCTGGCGCAGTTCATGAAAGGCTGCAGCTCGTGGGTGGGACCCCACAATGGAGCAGGGGAGGAATGTGGGGAGTTCTTCCCCCTGAGGAGGAAGAAGCAGAGTAAAACAATGTGTGATGAACTGACCATAACCCTCATTCCCTCTTCCCCCCTGTGCTGCTCAGGAGAGGGAAGGAGGTAGGGATAATTGAACATAAAGTCAAGCCTGGGAAGAGGGAGGGGTGGGAGGAAGTTTTTTTGTTCTCTTTCTCATTATCCTGCTTTGGTTTTAGTAATAATAATAAATAAATAGTTTTCCCCCAGTTGAGACCGTTTTGCCCGTAACGGTAACTTGAATGATCTCTCCATGTCCTTTTCTCAAACCTCAAGCCTTTTTGGTATATTATCTCTCCCCCCTTCCCTTGGAGGATGGGGCGAGTGAGTGAGAGACTGTGTAGCTTGGTCCCGAGTGGGGCTAAACTACGACAATACTTCATCTCTTTATTTCATAGTAAGAGCCCTGTCTGACTAGCTCCCTGACTGAGTCAGGTTTTTATTATCATAATGGAGTCAATAGGGTATAAGCCATGTTGCTACTGGTGAAGATACACTAGAATAAATAAAGGCAAAACCAGATCTTATCATATGTGAAACAATGCCAAGAAGTAAAAGGCAATTAAAACCTTTGGTTGTTTGAGAAATTAAAATTTCCTTTAACAATCAGTATTAACTGAAATAAAATAATATGCAAAAAAAACCCCAAACCAAAATAAAACCCTACCAAAATCTATAATCTGAGACAACAAAGAAATCTCCTGCTTCTTTCATCATCGGAAATACCAGGGAATTCTTTATCTTCTCCCTGTAGAAAAGAAGCCGGGAAAAAAGGCCCTGAAGTCACCATCTCTAGCAAATGAACATGAAACTTTCATATAAGGATATTCATCATGCGCCAGATATTATGGAGAGATATGGGTTGAGGAAAATAAGGTACTTTTCCCTGGTGAATGAAAGGACTCTGTGAGTCCTTAAGAGAATGAGGAACAGAAGGGAAAGGGGCTGTCCTGGGGACTGTCCCTTTGACAGCACAGATTTCAGTTGCTTACAAGGAGGGCTTCCAAGTCTTTGCTGACTGGCTAACTGCCACTGTACCCACTCTGTTAGATTTGGTCTTGTCAATACTTGTCCAAGTCTTGTGTATATCTATAGGGGATTCAATCAAATCCTGTATTTGTTTCACTTTGAGGTTTCGGCTTTGGTTGATGGGTTTCTTCTAAACAAACTTCAGACATCTGGGCAAATTTCTAAGCTCATCCATCATCAAAAGAGAGAAAAGCATATTTTTTTTTTAATCTGATTTGAATTCTTGCAACATTTTTCTTCTTCACATCAGTATTTTTATTCTTGTATATATTTTGACAACAGGTATGTATCTGCTTTTGTTTTAACTGAAATTTTTGTCAAACAATTTTTCTTTTACTAATATACATTTGGACTTTTTTTCAAAAGATTATTCTTCAAAGCTCCAATAGATGTCACTATCAAAATATAAAAGAGAGCTGGTTGTATAATGCAGTGAAAGAGAAAGGCAGCAGGGAAGCCTTACTCACTAGACTGCTTCAAATCCCAGCATGACAGCACAATTCATTAAGCTAGACATTGAAGTGAGCAGCTGCCAGCCAAACAGTGCACATCTTTTCATTCTTTAAGCCCTTACTATTAGATCAAAAATACCTAATAGTTTGACTGAATATGAAAGTAAGACTGAACCTACTGAGTGTCTGGGCTAATAAACACTTTTGTATTAGCTTTTTGCTCTCTCCTGATTCAACTACAAAAAACAGCCTATATTTTCTTTAGCCCGCTTTGCACATTACTGTGCTGTGTTTTACAAATGCTCGCTTTTCCTGTTTTGGATCACATCTGGAGTAAGTCTGCTATGAAACTTTACTACTGCTATTGGAATGACCTGTCAAAACATGACAGTGCCGCTTGAAATGGATAAGCAAAGCTTAATGAGTAAAATTATTTCAGAGCTATTTGCCCATGCTACAGAAATCTTTCAGCTTTTGTACTTACCAAACAGATGCTTTGCTCTTATTGTCTAACCCCTAAATCTTTGTGAAAAAGCGTACTTTCTGTGTGAGTATTGGAATCTTCCATGGTTCTGAATCTTTTTTATACTGCTTGGAATAGAGTAGCAAAATGCTATGTAGCTACTGTGTCAGTTCTACTACATGATATTGAGACAACTCTACCAGCTCTACTGCCTTGGAAAAGAAGCTACTTTAAAAAAAAAAAAAAAAAAATTAGTTTGTAGCCCCTAGCTCTTGGGAATGAGAGGCTTTCCACCTTTAGAAAACGAAGTGACTTTTTCTATAAATCCCTGTAAGCCCATATGTTTAATGTCAATTTCATCAAGTAGTAGAACATTTTCACTGGTGCAAGTTTTACAAAAACTGCATCAGGATCCATCCCCAAACTAAATTGTACCACAAGATGTCAGTATCCAACGCAAACAGCTTCCATGTTCATGGCTCCCTACGATCTGCTTGTGAACCTTGTTCCAGTTTGGAGTTATTTTGAGTAACAAACATGTCCAAAAGGTTGCTAGTCTATTTACAAGCAACTAGCTGAACGATCAAAGAGACAACAGTAGCTGAATAATTTGTTGCAAATGACCTGTCCAGCCTAGAGCCTTATTGCTTATGTAGGAAGTCTTCTCGCTGTGTCTAGGATCCTGGTCCCATGCATTAATTTGAAGACACAGACACTTGGATGGTTCTGCTAATGACAAGTCTGTGGCTCCCAGCCTAGAGAACTTTTGTATTTGAATGCAAATGTCTTTGTAAAAAATTTCTGCCCTACGCTACAGAACTTACAATGTGCTACTGCACTTACCTTTTGAATAATTTCTTACAGGGAATTTGGCTGAGCCACAGCTTAATGAGCTTAGGATGTGAGGAAATTCAACAAGCTGAAAAGACAAAACAATCAAACACAAAGGTCAGCACAGCTACCCAATTTATGTCAGCCAAAGATCAGTCTCTTCTTAGTAAAAGACTGTAGGAATAGGACCAAGCTGCTGCTTCTGTCTCATCTGCCTAAAAATACTTTTTTTTTCAAGACCGGCTTTGCTTTGGGATGATGGAAACTTCCAAAAGGTATAAGCATCAGTGCATGCTGGAGACCACTAAGTATAAGCACACACTACAGGTCACAGGGTTTCTTCCCACCAGAAGTGGCAACACCTGAGCACATATAATCTAGAATTAGCTCTTAGGGAACACAGCAAAGTGCTTTTTCATTTGTTTTTTATCTGCTGTTTCTTGTTAAAGGAGAGGTTACTCTTTCATCTCTCACTAATCTTCTCTGATGTGCCACTGACAGCAGGAACCTTATCTGCAAGACTCTCTTCATCTTGGAATCAGCTCATTAGAGAAAAGTAGACCCCAGGTCCCAACACAGAGTGTCTATGCAGTTTACTAGGGTGACCACCTCCAGAGATTTTGTAAAATGAGCAGCCAGAAAGCATATTGAAACTGCACAGCATCACTCTCCTTGACTCTTAAAAAAAAATAAAAATCTTGCAATCTTGCATGGGTAATCCATACACAGGAGATGTTGCTGGGGTCCTCAGTCTATCTGGCTTTGCCCATTTACATAGTTTCCCTGTAGAATGTGTAAGAAAGGCACTGAGACCTTTCAAATAATCCATTGAGAAAAAGCCAAAAGCAATGTCCTCCAATAGCAATTGCCATAGCAGAGCAAAATAATTAATAGGATTTTATTAATCTGATTGTCTCAAACATCTAGAGTAGAGGATTTTATCTAGTTTATAATTTCATACTTGCTATTGCAATAAAGAAAACAAAATGTGAAGCAAGCAATGACCACAGCTATGAAAAGATAAAAAGGAAAACGTTGGTAGGACTTCTAATGCGAGGTTGAAAAAAATTAACATATTTTCTCCAGACAAGCAAATAAGATGCAGAAACCATGAAAGAAAAATATATTTCTACATAACTTCAGCTCACTTCCCTCTGATCAGAAGCTGTTCCCCAGAGGAACCAAACGTAAGAACAAAGCCATGTAGTGTTATTATTTTGCACCTTTTTAACCTTAGTGTCTGCTGCATATGTAGTCATTAAAACATAGAGGTTACGACTGCAGTTATCCAGAAATACTAGAGAGTGGTTGAGAAATATGACTCTGCCTTCTGGAAAACACAAAAGTATATCTACATATCCTGTTCTGTGAGAATTCAGACATAAATCTCCACATCTTAGAAACAAATGCATATCTTCTAACCAGGCAAGCTCAAGGACTCAGGCACTATTAATTCTGTTGCTCTGCGATGTCCTTAACAGGAAAATCAGCCTTACAGTTGAATATTTTCCACAGAATATATTTAGACTACATAACTACATTTTCCATAAGTTCCAGAAAATCTTCCAGAAAAAACAAAAACATCCCAGTGCACATTTTTGGCAAATTTGACTGAGCTCAGACTGTGCAACTGAGCTTGAAATGTTGAGTTCCTTTTACTAATATTAATAACGCAGTGATCAATATTCTTTAACGCTTATTAACAGTGATATTGGTCACTACTGCTGTTTCTCACTAAGGTCTGACACTAAGACATGTCTGATAATTTCTTCAACACACTGATAAAAATTAACTTCATAGCTACTATTCTGTGTTATACTGCCTACAACTATATTTTTTGTGAACAATCTGGAGGAAATATTACCTGAACTTTTGTTCATTCAGAAAGTTCAAAAGAAATACATTTTTTGAGTACCAGACCTCTGCATCCACTAACCAAAAGTAATTTCTGCTGGTGATTCACAAGCACTGTTAAATGAGAAAATTACAGCAGAAAATGTATTAAATTATACTTCAGGGGACGTATCTATACCAGCTTCAATAGCCAGTGGTACATCTTGCCTATTTTTGTGATCTTGCATGTAAATGCAATAGAATCTGACAGGATCATAAAGACATGTATTGCCAATACACGTCAAATGCTCACATCCACCAGCATACCATTTCATCTTCTTGATTAAAGTATTGGTAGAAAAATCTCTGCTATGTCTTAGAAGACTCATGTGCTTTGCACTTACTGAAAACACAGTGTGGCAGAGAACTTTCTGAACAGCAGAAACCCAAAGAAAGATTAGTAATAACAACAACCACCACCCACAAATAGGCCACAGGCACTGTTTGTGGACCATCTCCTCTGCCATATCTGTTATTAGCTTTCTATTTCAAATGAAACGGCCTTTGTGCTACTCACTTCTGTGCCTGATAGGCTTGTAACTGCCAACCTCCTGGTGCCTCCCCCTGCCAGTGCATACCCCTGTGCTGCCCCAATGGGGTCTGCTATCACCTGTGCTCCTCCCTCACTGCAGCTTTTCCTGCCCAAGTCCATCTCCACTTCCCTGCATGGAAATACTGTGGAAGGGAGATCGATCATCTCATCTTGCTTAGACTGCTTGATATGGTACAATGCCCACTTCTGCCAATGCTCGGATGTCTCTAAGCCACACTCAGAGACAAATTATTTTTCATCTAATATCTTAAGAGCTGGTTGATTCCTCAAGGAAAATATTACAGGCTTCCATAAAGAGGTGAAAAGAGGAAGCCATTAGTAGTGTACAGCAAGTTTCCATGGTCCTGTAACACCTAGGACTATGCTAACTGAATTCCAACACTACCACAGTCTGTCTTGCAAGGAGAAATCCTGAGGAAAAAAAGTACTGAGCAATAATTCTGCTTCTGCAGAACAAACGGTTGTTCATTGTTCTTTTTTAATAAGACCCTTTACACACAAAATACCGTCCAATTATCAGACATAATTCACCATAATTAACCATAGGCATGAAGCAGTCTTAGATTTTCCCATGAATAATAGGAATATTGCTGGCAAAGAAAAATATATATTCAAGTATATATCTTATTTTTGGCAATGAATACATTACTCCTCTTGTACAGCTATATTTCAGGGGAAGTAAGTCATATATAAAATAAAACCAAAGTTGATTTGACTTTCAATAGAAAACTGCTGTCAAAATCTCAGAAACATCCCTTTTATTTCTCTCACCAATTCCTAATCATCAGGCTTTCCTCTGTTAGACATCACTGTGAAATCCAGTTTGGTGGTGATGGATAGGAAACTGGGAGTACTTGAGGTTTTTAAAAAATAAGCCCATTGGTACATACCTACACTGCTGCAGTGTAAAACACCTTACTCTCCCTCAAAGCATTTTTTTTTTCACTGTGATTAAAAGAAGAGCAAAAATAAAATCTGGGCTTTCAGAATGATTAAAGGTAATGAGTCAGCCGTGAGTCATGAGTGGCGAGAAGGTAAGGGGCTGTTAGAACTCAAATCACAAATGCTGCTACTTGAAGCACAGGAATAATGCCATTATCTTCAAATAACAAGCTCATGACCTCAATGCAGACAGACACCAGCAAAAGACATGATCACACTCAGTAAGTTAATAAGCTATTCTTCGATCTAAAAACTGTAATTCAATTGTCTTACAGTATTTTTCTTTCCTGGCAAACATTTCTGTAATTGTAATTTATGTGCTGATAAATACTCATATTCAAGGTTTGTGGAAAAATGTAAGTAGCAGAAACACCACAAATTCCACAGTGTTTAAAATGTTCCATCATTTTCTTTATTCATTTAATCTCTTTTTAATCAAACATTATTACTACTGGGCTGCCTGCCTCTGCCACACTAAAATCAGCGGGTTAGAAAATACTGCGTAAAAACTGTAGTAGTACACCCTGAGGCAGAAAGCACCAGTGACAGCTAAAACAGGCACTGAAGGAACAACTAACTAGAAGGAATTAATAGCAAAGAAAGAGGAGAGAGAGAGTAGAAACAGGGAAAAGGACAGTGCTATGTTACTGGAATAAAAATAGAAAATGAATCATTAGAGGACACTAGGCAGATACATATGAAATAAAGAAATATAACATTAACAATGCATGAGTAGTGTATTGTGTGTTTTGAATACTAGAATAGAATGTTGACTGATAGGAACCGTAAAGAAAGTCATTTTTAGGTAACTGTGTTTGGCTCTCATTTATTAAAATGAAATGACATATCCATGGATATGAAATATGCCATTATGTACCTCAACACAAAACAAACCTAAAGAAAGATAGGAGAGGACTTTTTGCAAAGATAAATAAACACAGGAAAGAGAAAGAGATAAGACAGAAAAATAGGAAGAAAGAATAAAGGAGGAAGCATTAAAAATACAGCAAGAGGTGAGGGGAGAGGATTCATTTTGTATCACTTTTCTTTGCCAAACCATAAACACAGGGACACTCAGCAGTTCATTCTTACTCAACGTTTCCACATTTTTCTGCTGTTTTCCATAGGTGGGGCAAAAATGACAAAGGAACGGGCCAAGTTTTCCACTGGCACTGATATTAATATGGAAGTGCTTCTCCAGTATGTGAGATATCTTATTTTTGCTTTACCTTGTGGTTTGTATCGGAGTTTCAAATGGGGTATTTTTACACTTGTTTTCTCTGTAGAAAGAGAAAATCCTGAAGTCCACAGCAGATCTCGTTTGCTTTGACCAGAACCACTGTGAGTGATAGGTAACATGACATACTGTGGCTGAGGTCTGCAAGTGCTCAGAGTTCCTGAGGGGAGTGGGCCCTCAGAGAGATGGCTCTGTGGCCCATTTTGTTTTCATTTCAAAGTAAACAGGTCAAACACCAGCAGGGAATCAGGAAATAAAGCAAAATTCTGCCTCATGGCCATTGTATATGCCTATGCTGGAACCAGAGGCTTTATGGAAAAGGGATAGACCAAGAATAGTTTTTTTCCCATTCAGCATTAGCAATCCTGAGAGTTTAAAAATCATGGGTCCAGCTTCGTGTAGTCACTAGGGTGGTTTAAAAGGAAAAATACTTTAAAATATTACGTATTAAAATCTTCTTGTTTGCCTCTTAGATTTGATCTTCTATAGCTCTTGTTTTCATCAGCCAGAAAAATTTGTTAAATAAAGCAAGTAAGTAAAAAAAAAAAAAAAAAAACAGAAAACCCAGCAGTCACAGGATTCTAGGAGCCAGAGTTTTCAGAAAAACTTCAACTATGGGCAACATAATTTGCATAATATTGCAAGACGTGGCAATGCTTTGAGCATTCTCTGAGAGTTACTGCTTTTCTTGATGAATCCCATTGCTGAGCCATAGCTGTTTTTATCACAAGTTAAAGAGCAAAGAAGAAAAGTCTGAACAACTCTTACCTTTAGTGCCATTCAGCTTAGTAGTGTCTAATCACATGACATAAACTATGTCATGTCACCTTCCAACAGGCTGAGGAAGGTGATTCTTCCCTCGATTCCACTCAACCTCACCTGCAGTACTGCGTCCAGCTCTTGAGCCCCCAAAATAAGAAGAATATGGACCTGCTGAAGTGAGTCCAGAGGAGGGCCACAAAGATGATCAGAGGGCTGGAGCACCTCTCCTATGAGGACAGGCTGAGAGGGCTGGGGCTGTTCAGCCTGGAGAAGAGGAGGCTGCGGGGAGACCTTATAGTGGTCTTCCGGTACCTAAAGGGGGACTACAAGAAAGATGGGGAGAGACTGTTCAGTAGGGCCTGTTGTGACAGGACAAGGGGTAATGGTTTTAAAATAGGAGGTAGATTTATACTAGTAATTAGCAAAAAAATCTTTTACAATGAGGGTGGCAGAACACTGGAACAGGTTGCCCAGAGAGGTGGTGGATGCCCCATCCCTGGAAACGTTCAAGGCCAGGCTGGATGAGGCTCTGAGCAACCTGATCTAGTCAGGGATGTCCCTGCTTTTTGCAGGGGGGTTGGACTAGATGGCCTTCAAAAGTCCCTTCCAACCCTAACCATTTTATGATTCTAAAATACTGAAAGCTCATAGAAATTTGTAAAAAGGATACTTTAAAATATCTGATCAGCTACCTCCTTTTACATAATGGTTTAGGTAACAATGTCCCTAATCCCACAGACTTGAGAGAAAACTGGAGACAGGAAAGACAAGAGAAAGGGCCCTGAGTCCTTTGTATCTAGTATGCTTAACTTACAGCTTTAACTGTCATAACTATCTATCAAAGGACTTTGATTTTAATATAACACAAAGAACACCATGTTAGCCACTCACGGGAACAAGTAATTGTGCAACTGTGTTATTTCTAATTAATGCACCGTACCAAAGCTTGAGTTGCAATAAATATTGCATCATTCTTATTTCCATACAGGGAATGCTCTGCCCTGATCTTCAGGTCAGCATCAAGTTTTTCGGTGACTTGAACAGCGCAGGGTCAGGTCTGAAGTGAACACAGGATTCAGCTGCTTACTTCTGGGTTTTCAGTAACTTGGTATCACTGTGTACACAGTCCAGCAAGGCCATGTGTAGGGATGTGACATTACAACAGCTGGGAAGAGCAGGGGAAGTAACTTTTTTAACACTTTTACTGAAAAAAAAGTTCTGTTTATCTACATTTTTTCCCTAAGGTGTGCCACTAGGGAGTTTAATAACAAACAAAACCAAAAGGAAGTCTTAAGCAATACGGCAAATATTACAAATGGTATTTATGAAGTTTCTCACTTGGACATTCGAGGCTAGGGTTTTAGCCTGCAGAATATTTTTGTTCCCAGAGACATGAAACAGTAGCTCTCTAAAAGAAAAATAAGTTCTTGCTCAAAATCTTAGTTCTGCATCAGTATTTTGGTCACTAATTTCCTCACATAATTCACTTGATTTTACTTCATCCCACATAACTTTTCAAACCACACAACATGGTCAAACTCTAAAGAAATAAGCAATGGAATATCAAAAAAGGTGAAAGGAGAAGGGTGGCTTACCAAAATATCAATAATATGTCTTCATAATAAACAATATTTGCAGTTAGCATTTAATTCAATTAACTGTATGTAATATATTAACTACACAAAAGTCAATTAATTGGCTATCTATTCTCCAGAGTCTCTTGATTACTCAAAACCGGAGATCTTTGAGATGACTGTTTCACACTACGCAGTGGCTATAAAGACAGTATGAACTAGATCCAGTACTGGTGTTAGATGCCTAAAACATTGAAACAATTTATATTTTTAAAAAATCATGACAAGCAAGTTGACAGGGATATAGCTACCTACCACATAGCTAATGGAAGAATGATGGGGTCAAAGGTGTTTCTGCGAGCTCGTCCTTGAAATTCTCTCTTCTCTGGGAAAACTAAACCCTGGCTTCCAGTCTGTGTCCAAAGGACTGCTAATACATAGGCAGCAGATGTTACTGTAAAGTACCAGAGTCTCAGACACCCACAATGAGTCTGATCAAGCCTTCAGCCAGAGAATGGGATCATAGAATTGACACTCTAAGAGCAGTCATTCTAAGACTCTGTGTTGCTCAGCATGCAATGGGAAGAACACTGTTTCTCTCCTGCATCTTGCCTTTAAACAACCTATAAACAATGGCAAGTCCTTGGAAGTAGGAAACTGGGATTTAAAAACTCTTGGAAAAGAGGAAATTTATTTGTCCTCTGCTTTAATGACTAGGTTGCCTTCATCAGCCACTTTTTTTTATAAGAGATGCAGTTCTGTTAGACATGTTAGATGTCCCCAGTGGTAAAGCCCCACCCTCCTTTGGCCAAACTGGGGCTGCCAAATCAAAACTGAGGAATGTTTCATTTCCAGATTCCCATCAAGCTGAGAAATTATACACTTTCAGGGTAGGAAAGTAAGGTTTCTGCAGAGTTCAGGACCTCTGAGAGAGTAGGCTGTGGCAGGGGTATATTTGGATTATACTTTGTGCCTGTTTTTTTGCATATTTCATTTATTAGAACTGACATCATGAGTACAACTGCTTTCTTTCAGATAAGATCATAGTTAAACTACTGGGCCTTTTATATTTGTCACTAGTTTATCTATGTTTTTTAGTGTATTTGTAGGCAACCGATCATGACTAGAAGGAGAAATTGGTGATTTATGTAGAATATTTACATCTTAATCTGAATTTATCTTTGAAATCACATTCATTACTTCATGTAAATAAATGGCATTAATTAGGATATCTTTGAAATTAATTTAATTCAGATCATCATCATTGCCCTTCCAAGACTGCAGTTTTTAAAATTAAGAAAATATTAAATCTTTATCCCATTCCTGTCTTTTAGAAGGATTTCTTTTGATAGCGAAACTGACTTACAATATGACTCTTTGCTCTGTTACATTAAACTGACCTCAAAATATTCCTGTGAGGTCGATGTCATTATTACAAATTTTGAAAGTATAGGTACACAAACCTATAGGTACAAGGTCACATAAGAAGTTTGCAGATTGTATTGTACTTCTGGAAACAGATTCTGTCATTTTCTTAATAACCTATAATAGCTTGGTAAGAAAAAGACTGCAAATACAATACTTGGATTATGGTGAGAGACATCATCAGTATTGCCATCACCCCCATTCCACAGGTGGGGGAATTCAGGCAAAGAGATGGCAAGTTTTGGTCAGAACTAGTAGTACCAGAGAAAGATCCTAGCTGTTGCACCTGTGTTTCCACTCTTGAGCTCAGAGGTATATAATCGTATTTATCCATTTCTTAAAAAGACATTAGAAGCCTACCTTGTTCTGAATAGAAGTTGGTATTAAACTTCTCAACAAGTATTTAAAATACAATTTCTTCTAGGTTTTTCATGGGACATTTTTTTAATCTTCTCATTATGTAAAGTGAAGATGATGAACAAGTAAGTCATCTATTTAAATATCCTTTCAGTTTAGGAAAGTATTATCCTTAATTTGCAATCCAGGTATTAGTACCTCTAGTCAAACTAACATCTGCTTTCTCAGTCAACTATTTCAAGGTTTTTTAGCATAATCTAAAGCAATAGGCACAAGGCATTTGATACACAAATGGAGTAACTTAAAACTTGAGCTTTAAAGTAAAAATGTATATATAATTAAGCTGATACTATCACTAGACATTGGATCAATTTTACTTATATAACATTATTGTGTTTCTAACAATTTATTGGAAGTATCCAGTTATGTAGACAGTGGCATCTGTTACGGCTAGAGACTGAAAATATGGGTTAATTAAAATTAGGCTATCTGTCTAAATCTGAGATGCCTGTTAGCACGTCATTAACATCTTAAAGGAAAACAGAATGGGAAAAAAAACCAACCCAAACTTATACCCATTTTTTAATTCAGGTATTATTACTAGTTTGAAGCATGCAAGACAGCCTACATTTTTTAGCTACTTGACTTTAAGCACTTCTAAAAGTCTTGGAGCCAAATAAAAAGTTGGAAGAGCGTGAGGAAAGAAAAACAACCTAGCTCCAGTATTTTTGCCAGTCCTGCTGTTTGGAGACTCCCTTTAGCATTTGTATTTAATTTTCCTATCTTAGTAGAAACCATATTTCCAACAGCTCCTGAAAGACAAGACGTTCATCTCCCCTGAGATCACCCTGGCAGGAAATTACCAGAAATTAAGGGCCTAGCCTTGCAAATATTTTGTCATGTGAGTACCATTAGTCAATAGGATACCAATGTGTAAGTGCTGGCTTGATCAGTATCTAAAGTTGGCAACTGCAGGTGTACTCCTTAAATAATTCAGTCTAAACTGCAAGCCTGCATTATACAACACATAGATCAGCCAATTTTATTGAAGATGTTTCAACTCATACTAGTTCGAGTTATTTTATCATGCTGTTTTTAATCATTTTCTTGCCTCGACTACTCATCCTCATGTAGCTGTATGTTATGAACACCGAATTGGGCATGACACTCAGATTCTAGTGTAATTCGATCATTACAGAAAAATGACATTCACATATGTTTATGTTTAGCCTCAATAGGAAGACAGTCAGTCACTTTACAGCAGGTTACAACAAATATGATTTTAATTATTACTATTGTGAAAAATACTTTTCACATATGACCACTAACAAAATCACTGCAAAATACAGTTAGTTTTACATCATCTCAAAGACACTGTAATCCCTTGAATGTAAAAATATACATTGTGAATGAACATTTTATTTAAATTGAGGGGAAATTAAATATCAAATAAAAATGAATACACATCCTAATGAATCTTTCAAACCTTCATACAAAATCACAAATCTCTCCTATCATAAGTGAAATGACTGTGATTCAGTAAGATTCATGGTTGATTAATTCCAAGGAACTTAGAAGGTTATTCCAAAGTGCTGTATCCATAATTAAAGTGATGTTAGATCTGCTCTTTCAGTGATGTTTATCTTTGGATGAAGTGATCCGCTTCATAATATGGATTCCCCAGAAAGCAGCACAGAGGGAAAACAAGACCTACAACACAGAATTTAAAATGACAAATATTATATAAGTTTTTTTTAAAATTATACTTGTCTGTAAATACAATGAATGGGTGAAAACACAGAGCTCTCGAGTAGAAAAATTATACAAGAATTCTAGGCATACTGATAAATTAACTTTAGGAATGTATGCTTTCTCTTTTCTATTACTCTTTACCATGTACATTCCTATCCACATTTGTTCTTTCTCAATGGTACCAAAACAAGATAACTGGCAAAGTCTGCATGACCTTCCCCGACTTTGTAACTGAATTTGGATTTGGCGTACTCAGAGTCATATATAGCAAGGCAGGACAATAACACCAACTGTGACAGAAGGTAGGTGCAAAAATGTTAACTATTTCTTTTTTTTGGCAAATGGTCTGAAGAATGCTGATATCGTAAGTTGCATGGCAGGGTACAAATACCCAAAGTAGCCTTAAACAGAATCTATGGCAAAAGAAGTGGTCTAGCTGCAGTACAACAGAGCAGTATTTATTCCACAACCTGCTATTTTTTATGAAATATAAACTAGATTGGAAACAACGTAAAGATGTAGTATTCTCTATCTTGCCTTTGGCTCTGTGCAACTTTTTTTTTTTTCAGTCAACAAATTTTAATAAGAGATCTAATAATTTTTTTTTTTTTCATTAGTTTATTTGCTGAAAACTGCTTTGGGATGAGTAGGAATACTTCCAGGGTAAAGTCTAATTCAGGTAATAGCTTTGTCCGAAAAGCAAGAAAGAGAGCAGGATAAATAAAAAGGGTGTGTACATGTATATATGTGAAATTTTAAGTTTTCTGAAAGAAACCTTTGCCTTTCACATAGAGAAATTTCTCTAAATTAAAAAAAATTGCAAAATTAAGGCAGTTATTCACTGAAATGAAAATTTTACTGTGTTAAACAAAACATTCCATTTATACTGAAAGATATTTTGTTCAAGTGATTTTTTTTTTGTTTGAAGGGACAAAGAAAATTGAAAAGAAAAGGAATTTTGTGGTCAGGTTATAATAGTTCTTTTTTCAACTTAATCTACAATCAAAAGGTACCAGCTAGGAGAGAACAAATTTCAACATTAACATCATTTAACATTCAACATTTAACAACGTAGAATCATAGAATGGTTAGGGTTGAACGGGACCTTCAAAGGTCATCTAGTCCAACCCCCCTGCAAGAAGCCGGGACATCCCCCACTACATCAGGTTGCTCAGAGCCTCATCCAGCCTGGCCTTGAACGTTTCCAGGGATGGGGCATCCACCACCTCTCTGGGCAACCTGTTCCAGTGCTCTACCACCCTCATTGTAAAAAATTTTTTCCTAATATCTAATGTAAATCTGCCTCCCTCTATTTTAAAACCATTACCCCTCGTCCTGTCACAACAGGCCCTACTGAACAGTCTCTCCCCATCTTTCCTGTAGGCCCCCTTGAGGTACTGGAAGGCTGCTATCAGGTCTCCCTGCAGCCTCCTCTTCTCCAGGCTGTACAGCCCCAACTCTCAGCCTGTCCTCATAGGAAAGGTGCTCCAGCCCTCTGATCATCTTCGTGGCCTTAACACTCATTTAACTACAGAGTAACTCTGAAGTACAGAGTTAACTCAGAGTAACTCACCGAAGCGCATAAGATCTGAATGTCCAATACAAATAATACATGTCCACAATACCTAAAAGGTACTCATTTTGCACTCATTGAAGAGAAGTGATGGGATCAGGTCTGATCCCACTCATAACCTGTTTGGGACAGGTGCAGGCTTCATGTAATCTGTACTTTATAACTTAGCAGCATGAGGTGGAAATAACACAATGTATCAATGTAAGTAGAATTACAATCAAATAAAAAAAATAATCTGATCCCCCCTTCAACCTCTATCAAGACAAATTCCCTTCAATTGTTTTCACTGAAAGCTTTAATTCTACCTGAGCAAGGGCAGGCTGTCTACTGTGTTTAAAACTTCTGATGACACTGTTGGGGCTGTATTTGTGGTCCCATTTGTAAGAAAGACTCATAAAATTCTCACCAAAAGACTTACTTATAAGAGTTTCAGACCTCTAGGTATGAAAGATTTAACTACTTTTTTTTTTTTTTTCTTGCATTATGACAAACACCTTGTAAAACTGCATAGCTCTATTATACAGCTATGGAACGGAAATACTTTTTTAGCAGTGCTGCAGGCACATAGTTTCCGTGTTTTGGGAGATGCTTTATTTCTATGCTGAGATGCCCTGTAGAAGAAAAACACCTACAAATAACTAACTGTATTTCTGATTTGGCTGTTATGTAACTGGATGACTATAAATAGTGACATACAAAAAATGACGCTTACATATCATAGGCTCTTACTGCAGAAAAATTCTTTGTCGTGCTATCTCCAGAAACAGATCTGATCCACTTGTCATAATTAGTACTTCTCTGACACATTACTAAACTCCTTTCATTCCTCACCTCAGAAAGAGCACTCCTATTCCTGGAAGATGCATTAAATATAGAAGTATTTCATTTTCAGAAGCAGCATGTTTAAGCACATTTAATGACTGAGGTGCAGGGCATTTGTAGGGGATTAATGACTGCTGGGAGATCATGATCACCTGAAGAAGCACAGCCATGGGCCATTAAGCCCCAGGAAATGTCCTCAGCTAAGGGTGGCTATTGCTATTATAGCCCCAAAATGAAAAAAACATCTCAGGTGAATTTTTCTTTTTAAAATGGAAAGACGTCGTTTCTTCTTTCTTAATGAAATCCTTTGTTGTGACTTTCTTAAAGCATGCAATCAATGCTTGTGGGGGTGTATTTCAAATTGCAGTTATTACATCCAGAATGAAAAACCACATACCGCACATTGTGGATCTGCAGAACTAGTTTGGTTTCATGATTCTATAAAGGTATTGATTCACTGCCTATCAGTGTCAGGACTGCCAGTACTCAATGGAAATAATGCACTCATGAAACAATAATGCTGCAAGGTTGTGCGGGACAGGGTTTGAGGAAAAACCCAAACATCAGGGAAAAAAATTAAGGGGCCACATTCTCCCACGTGTGACAGCTATTCTGGCTGGCTGTACTGCTGTAATGCTGACCCATCCCGAGCAGAGCCAGCTCTATGGGACTACCAAGCAGAAACTTGCTGTGTAGGTTGGAGTTCAGTTTCTTTTGATTGCTGCTACATATTTTGGAGTTACAAGGCTTGACCCACTTGAATGAGTGGTGCAATCAGGTGATGTCAGCAATGGAAAGTCAAGACAATATGTGCCAGAAATCTGAGCAGACAATGGTGTAGGCAGCAGGAAGCAGCAGCAGAACATTCCACCAGGCAACCTGAACTATAATTGACCAGTATTTTTCTAATGCCCTTGGGAAAACATATTTCCTGAATC
This sequence comes from Tetrax tetrax, assembly GCA_009806455.1. Classification (NCBI taxonomy): domain Eukaryota; kingdom Metazoa; phylum Chordata; class Aves; order Otidiformes; family Otididae; genus Tetrax; species Tetrax tetrax. The sequence continues at coordinate 233,881 of WHYT01013164.1, forward strand.
CTACGGACAGATATTTTTGCATTTTTGTTCAACTCTCCCCCACCATAACAGGTTGGGTTTTGACTTTGGCTTTGTGGTTTTGTTTGTTTGGTTGGTTGGTTTTCGTTTGCAGTTTCTAAATTATTGTCACAGAAATTTCCATTCCTTCTTGTATTGTTCAAACCAACTAATATTTGTCCCTTGACAAAAATATTCACATATAATTTCCTAATCCACCTGGTTTTTAATTTAAAATATAGTATTAAATAATAAAGTTTTTTCCATTTTTACACAGAGAAAGTTCCCCCACAAACAATACTACATAAGAACAACAGTTTAATTTCTTTCTTCAAATACAAAATTGCTGTGAACAGCGGTTATACATGGAACAGCTAGGCCTAAAAGCAGAATTTCTAACCATATATCCAGCAAAAGTCAAATGAAAGCTTTTTGCCACCTTAATATAAGCACTTGTTATATTTACCTATTCAAGTAACTACAGATTAATTATTGACTATGCTTTAGACTGCTGGAAGAGGACAGTACTCTTCAAATATTTACATTACCTCCTTTCATACAGTCTTTCTATTTCCACAGAGCTCTTATTCTGTCCCTGAATAAGCGTACAGAAATGTAAACCGCGTTCTTCGTAAGACCGAAGATAGCTTAACTAATGGATTGACTGCAGGACTGAGTCTGCTCTTCACATGAAACCCCCACTGGAGTGATCGAAGTTTATTAGGCTGTAAACTACTTTAAAATCATTAGCTAAATTCAGGCACCCACTTCTGCATCACTAGCTTTGTTGTTGATCGCTAATGCTATTTTCTGCCATTTTCTCTTCTTTTGTAAAGGCTTTGTATATCCGAGTTGCCTAGACATAGTGTCTTTTCTCTTGCAGATTTCATCTGGATATAATTAGAAGGCTTTAGACATTGGACTAGAAATGTAGACAAATGTCCAAATAGCCCTGTGTTAAGGAAGGGGAAGAGCCTTGAACCACAAGACCTCAGATCCCTTCCAACCTGCATCATTCAATGATTCTCTGAAATTTCTCAGATTCTACCCAGACCTGTTCAATTCAAATTTTGCCACAGAGACAGTATGCAACTGTGCAATAAATTGGCTGTATCTAGGGTACAACACCATATGAACAGGTGTATTTTTGCTGCTGAATTCTCTGAACACCTCTGTACTGGGTAATATATTCGTAGCCCTGGAGAGGGCTCAGGAAGATCAGCACATCCACATACCTCATGAGTTTGGCTGTTCACATCGTAAAGTGGACCTGGTAGTGGCAAACATGACAAGCAATGAGCCCTCTCAATGTGCTGCTAAGAACTGTTTAACTGATACCACAAATCAAACATGATTAAAATTCTTTTTTACATTCTTTACCTACAAATCTGGACATGGCTTCTTCAAAGGCACCAGAAATAATTTAATAACATCACTATTAATGATAATTTTATTATTTATTAATGGTAATTTTTAGACTTTATTTGAGAAGGCTGTGTCTGGGTAATGTCATGGTACTTTTCTAGTAAAGATCGAGATCATGAACTGATGTAACTGTTAATAAAAATATTAATATTAAGAACATAATAGTTGAACAACCTACTCCCAATTTCACAAGTACCTAAATGTTGCAGTTTTCACTAATACCTTCACTGTTTTCCCACTTCTCTACACAGGACTCTTTCAGGTGCTGAATTAAACAGAGGAGACAGAAGATATATATATCTCAGAATGGCAGAAAGAGGTTCAGCATTTCTGGAAGTCAGGATTTGGGTAATAAATACATGGATCTTCATTCTCAGTGCAATGTTTTGAGATAAGCAATCTGACACAAGTAGAGAAATGCCACGGCATTAACAGCAGATCCAGAAGTCACTGATCTTGTACAGTGCACAGATCAAGAAGACTACACTACCAAAACAGTTGCAATAACAATACCTGGAAAGGGAAACCAAGAAACAAGAAGGTTCTTTCCCTGTGTGATGCCTTCTGTATACTTGGAAATCTATGGAGAGGGAAGTGAGAAGCTGTTTTGTTTTGAGTTGTTGGATTTTTTTTTTTTTTTTGTGAAGGAACTGTGGATAGATGGGAACCGGGATAACTACAATAGTAGTGGCTTCACAGTATTTGTCCAAGATTTCTGTGAAAGTAGCAGGATGTCTGGAAATTCCCCATAAGGGTTCATGACACACATTCAGACTATTGGCATAGCACATATCTCACAGATTCAGCATGTCCCTGACATAGAACAAAGTGTGTATTAAGAGACTGTTGGCACACACAGGATTAAGCATCTTCAACTCTCACAAAGCATATTGATAGTTCACTCACAGACTGGTTTCTTGCTACTATGATATACCTCATTAGTTTTATACTTCATTATTAACAGATAATGAGAAAATAATAGGGAAGTGATATTTACATCTCCTTCCTATTCTGTTAAATGTTTTAAACATTCCTTCTTTTATTAAAATGTGGTCTGAGACTCTAAAGCTAGATAATGCATGAAAACATAGGCTGCAAAAGCCCCCATACCTTAAAAGGCTTATATTACCTATCCAGGAAAGACAAAGAAAGATCTGGAGAAAGGATATATATTCCTCTGTTGCTTTCACAGCTGGGCACATCCCCAGTATGAAATCAAGTGCGCTGCAGAGATGCCTGAGCTAGCAAGGACATAAGCTGCTAAATCCCTCTCAGCACAGCACCATGTTGAGTCTGACTTTCCTGGCACTGCATACAAGCTAGTAAGTCACATCCCTCAGCTAAACACATGGGGATTTTTACACAGGCAGTACCATTGCAGTTATATTTAGACCTAAAATGGCTTACATGCATCCAGGATGGTATCTTGCATCACATACTTCACTCAGAAGAAGTCAGTCCACTGCCTCTCAAATCACTTGTGTAGATATATGTATCCTGTCCCGTTACCTATGAAATTCCTTCTCTCTTGGGTCACAGAATAATCCACAACCTAAGCACTAGGATTAGGAAGGTTTTACCTCATTCCCCAAAAGACAAAAAAACCCCACTAAAGTTGGAAGCTTTGCTGTCAGTCATGTGAGCAGGAATTCCAAAGCATGTTAATAATTACTAAATCTTCACCTTGCGATGAGCTAATGCAAGCTGGAGATGGCATCAACATTATACTCATTAATATATATATAAACTCTCTGCAGCTCTTTAGTATGAAATTTGTTTTAAAACCTTTTACTGAAACATCTGCGAATACTTTCCACAATAAGTTATCTAATTTTATCTATAAATTCCTAGATAATTCTAAACTGGTTAGCCATTTCAAATTGTCTCAAAAGTAAAACTCTGTTAAACAAAAAAAAAATATTCCTAACTGTTCAATGAACATTTAAAAATAAACTTCTGGACTTAGTTGTTTCATTGTTTTGCAAATACATTAAAAATATTTAGTAATTGTAAATTGTCAATCGTTATCTGAGCTTAAAAACTTCATAAAACCTGCAGATAAAATATACACTTTGTTACACATTCTAGAGCATAGTAATATTTTAGAATTTATTTATTATTCTTTCATTTCATTTTTGACAATACAGAACTGAAAAACAAGTTCAAAGATCAAGAGTTTTAGAAGACCTTAATTCTGAATGTCACTTTTTAATTTTAAATATTCTGCAATTTTTCAGCCTCCATTTTCTCTCAAATTTGAGAAACTATAGCCATGGAAATTTTCTCAATTGTTATATTTTAAACAAACAATTTAAAATAAAGATTTCATAAAAGTTAAGATGACAAAACTTACTCAATCTGTAAACATACCAGTTTAATCTGCTGCAGGCTAAATGGCCAAATGAGATTGAAAGAGTTATTAATAGCTGTTTGTTGCAGAAACAACATATTTGAGATAGTCCTGTCTCAGTTTGGCTAAAGCTGTTGAGTTTATTTTCTTAAACATTTAAACAGGAAATGTACCCATTGAGATGAAACATCTCATTTACTTTTATGCCTGTCAGCAGCTGTAACATAATTACATACACCCCACTGCATCACTTACAGCTCAAACACAAGTTGGAGGGTAAAACAGACATCTGCAAAGAAATATTTCACTTTAAAAGATATTATTTAAATTATATGTAAAGAGTAGTTTCATCTCCCTTATTCAGGAAATATGAAGCTCACTTCAGTTTAATCAATAGTTTACTGCAGAGACTTCATATTTAATCAAATTTAAATTGTTCTCTTAGGCTTAAAGAATTGAAGGATTTTAAATGTGACACTCTATGTGAGAAAGACTGGACATGCATATTTCTGGGATAAGAGTAAGGGTATTCTTTTCATATAGTCATGGGTTTAAGAAAAGTTTAGGTACCGTACTGCTTAATCCTATGTTGAAGTAAGTTTTTACTTAAAAGAAAGGGCAAATTCATTTAAAGGAGCTCATGCAGGAGGACCTCTCCTTTTCGGCTGCATCCTTGCTTGAAAATACAGGAAAATTATAGCTACAGGAAAAAATATTGTAGTTTGAATGCAGAAGAAAAATTGCTACACATAACATTTCAGAATTTGGACTGGATGTTACTTAGCTGTGTAACATTCATCAAATAAGCATGCGCAGAGATAATTCAATCTCTTCAATCCCTTCATTTTTATGTCATTTTGATATAATACTATACTGACACTGCAGGAAAAACATTAGGCAAGTCAGTGTCCAATCTCTCTATCATTAGGAAACGCAAAATATTCTATGTTTCTACACAGATGGTTTCATTTCAGAGTGCGGCACTTGTGCGTAAGCACCCTGGCGAGGTGGTGAGCAGAACCAAGAGCGCTCTGTCAGCCTGAAGAGCCCTGACAAAGGTGGCTGCAAAGTGGAAGATTGCTCACTGCTATACTAAATATCCTCTTGAGAGAAAGTTGACTAACTACAAGCTCCAAAATGGGAATTTTTCCATTGTGTGGGGAAAAAAATACATTAAAAAAAAAAAAAAGCCAAGCCTTTAACTATAACCCACAGACATTAGATCACTGACAGGAAAAACTTTGCTGCAGATGTTGAAAAGAAGTGATGGGAAAAAGCTGGCTACTGTGACTAATGGCAAATGTGAAAGAAAAGAATAAGAACGTGGAGAGAGGGATAAAACAATTGAGTGACAAGCAGAAGGGATTTCCAGCATAATGAACAAACATCAGAAAAGTATTCATGAAGGACAGAGGAAGATCGAGGCTAAAAGTCATTTGAGATTAAGATTGCTCTTAAAGCCAACATGCTGTAAGGAGAAATGGATCCTTTCATTGAAAAATGGAGAAAATAAAAGGTTGATCTCAGCATTAAAAAAAAAATAATAATAAAAAGAATCAAACCAAACGAAGCCAAACAAAAAAAAAAAAAAAACAACTAAGCAAAAACCTCAACTTCTGAGCAAAGGAAACGGGTGAAATATATTAATTGATACTGTGAAGGAAAAATCTTGCCATAGAAGATACATGTCCAAGTTAAAGATAGACAAAACACACCCATCCTTCCGGCCAACACTCTTTTGAGGCCAAAAGCAGTAAATTTGACTGTTTTTAAGTTCCTAGGAGAGGAAAAATGTGCTGAGGTCAGTCCAGCCCTCTGTCCATCCCTTTACATGGAAAAGTAGATCTCCTTCTGGCTATTGGTCTCTCTTTCTTGCCTGCTCACAAGACACTCTTGTGGCTTGTTGCTTCTATTCTTATCTGGGGTAAACTCCCATTCCCAAAACTCACCATCTTTTGGTTATGTAAAAGTCCTTGTTATTGACATTAACCACAGATATATTGAAAAGGGCTAAATAATTGATATTCCTACTCATTATGTCTAGTCCGTGCAGTTGTATTATTTAATTAGCTTATAGAAAAGAAGAAATAACATTAATGGAAGTGATTCACATTACTTTCTACTAGGAAAACTAGGGGAATATGGTCTAAATGAAACTTCTGTATGGAGGGTACAGAACTGAGTGGAAGAGGAAACATCCAGAAAGGAAGAATCTATTATATCTCAAAATGAGAGGGAAATCAAAATTAAATGAAAAAGCAAGCATGTATATTGTAACATTTACAAAACAGAAAAAACTATGAAACATCTTTCTCTTCCTGGAAAACAGGAGTAGATTTCATAATGGTTTTAAAAAAAAATCTGGAGATACTGAAGAAAATGTGTAATTTAATAGAAATAGAAGACACTAGACTTAAGAGAAACCAAATATACAAATCTGTAGTGAGGAACAATCATTCGTCAGGAGTGCACCAGAAAGAACTGGAGAGTTGGAGCAGTTCACAAACAAAACGTCTCAACCATACCATGTTGGTACAAAAAGATGCCAGGATCAATGTGGGAGATATCAACAGAACCATTTCATGCAGCCCCTAGGTATTGATCCAGCCTACTGAAAGGTGACGAAGTCTTTAATTAAAGTACAGATAAGCCAGATATAGTCGTGAAGTAGACAACAAGACTGACAAAAGGTTTAGAAAAGTTGACCTGTAGGAAAGCTTGAAGCAATTCTACTGTGTACTCTTGAGGGGAAGAAGATGAAAAAAAAAAAAAAAAAAAA
>WHYT01013165.1:2553-39730 GCA_009806455.1 Tetrax tetrax
GGCAGAGAGCTTGCTGTGCAGTTTCCTTGCCGCCCCGTGGATCTTGAACTCCACCGCGTCATGGTCACTGCAGCCAAGGCTGTCCATCAGTTTCACGTCCCCCACCAGCCCCTCCCTGTTGGTGAGCACGAGGTCCAGCATGGCACCCCTCCTTGTCAGCTCCTCTAGCGCCTGCAGGAGGAAGTTATCATCCACGCATTCCAGGAACCTCCTGGACTGCCTGTGCCCTGCCGTGTTGTCTCTCTATATAATACCACCAGGCTGCCCCTCTTCAGCTTGGAGAGGTTTCATATTTTATCTGTTGGGCAGATAAAAAGCATCTGTCACGCAGCCTTCCTCACACTCTGTATTCAGGTTGCGTTTCTAAATAGTTTATAGAGGATTAATAAATGATTAATCAGATGTTTAATAAATGAGAAGTCAATTACTGTAGATTGTGGCTGAGTTCAGCGGGTCAATAAATTGCTCACAGCTATGATTCCCCACCATCTGTGATGTATTCTGTTTGTTTACTTCTAACAGTCTTCCACTTTTGTAACCTACTTGAGATGGGTGGTGGTAGTGAAAGAGGCTGCCACAAGTAGGCATTGCACAGACACTTGCAAGGGCTGGGTTCCCTGCACATGCCTGGAGGGCCTCTTGTAAATGGAGAAAAGCAAGGGTCGGAGAGGTAACAGGTGCAAACTGAGCAACCTGAATGGGAACTGGCAGGGACATGTAGAGCTTAGACGGTTGCTGATCTAGAACTCCATCCAGCAAACCACACCTTTCCTCAAAGCATCTGTCACACATGTTTTTTTGTGACTGCAGGATACTTTTAACATCCATTTTGTAAGCTATTTATGTTTGTTTCTCTAATTCAAAAGATGGCCAATGTAATTTGTTTGCCCCAAATAATATTTTGTGAATGTGTGGGATGTGAAAATGTTTATTGAGATTGCTTCCTAAAGGCTTTCTTTCTTTAGAAATAGGAGGAGCTTCCCCCTGTAATTCTGTAGCTATGATTTTAAAAGGAAAAGCACATGAAAATAAGTTGACTGCTTTATTGCTAAGTGATCTGTGACTAAGCATATGTGCTTTAATAGCTCTTCTCAAAAATGAAAGAGCATCTGTAATTCTTCATTGAAAGATGCCAAAACTGGAAGTATTATTATACGTTCTCTCTTTCTCGACATCCTTTTTCTGTCTTCTCCCCCCCCCCCCCCCCCTTAATTAATCTGCAGCGTACATCTCTCCTTGAGCAGTACAGAATACACAGCAGAGAAATGCTTTCTATTCCTCAATGATGACAGCACTCTAGACACCACTCTGAGATCTTGAATCAGTATCTGATTCAGTTTTGGGGCAGGAGATGATCCTTACCTTGATGGGCTGACACAGTTTCTGCTTGAATGAGGAAAGTGAAGTGCAGGCAACGCTCTTTACTCAAGCCAGATTAAGACACAGGAGCCTTTTCTGCTCTGTACCCACTGAACTGTAGGCCCCTCAGACCTTTTTTCCTATGCTAGTCACATGGGCAATAGAGATCAAGGCAGAGAAATTATTTCCAGGAGCATAAAACAGAGTGCTCTGCAATGAAAAAAAAAAAGAGAGGCTACAGAGACCATTACTTTGGGTAAGCCTTGAACTGTTGCTTTATGCATCAACAACAATTTTGGGAATTGAAGTTTAAGTGTGATCGTACAGTGTGTTTTCAGCAGGCATAGCCACCTGCATACATAAATTTCTTAAGAGCTGGGAACCAGAGTGCTAAAGGTGGCCAGGGAGTTACCTGATCTGTAGTAAAGATAAGCACATGGTAGGAGTTGTGAGGGCATTAAAATATGATGGGGGCTAAATGCATGTGAGGGACTTGAAGAAAGCCTTGGCAGCATTGCGTATTTTGACAGCCAATGACTTTCTGTCTTGGTATGTAACAGGGGAACTTAGAGGATGCCAAAAGAGAGTGACAATATAAGTTGGAAGAGGAATTATATTTTTCTTGCATCCTCTTGGTGCAGTAATGCAATTAAAATGTGGCAGTACTGCACTGGGAATTGCTAATCATTTTAACTCTTTAAACAGAGAGGATAAAGTTCTAGCCTTCAGGATTCTGCGTGGAAGTGCAAAAATATCTGCGTATTCCCCTTGGAAACATTTGCCTTTAACCCATCTTCTCAGTGTGTCCTTCCGTTCAGGTGATATGGGAAAATAATGTGGTGTCACTGAGTCATGTCCCTGCTTGGTGAGGAGGTCCTCAGAAGTTTCTCTCAGCAGGCGAAGAACAAGGGGGAGCAGGGATGGGGAACCACCAGAGGTGAAGTTGACTAGGTTTAGGGGAACTGATGCTGAATGGAATCCAGCAATCTCCTAAAGCGGGGAGAACTTGTCCTGTGGGGAGGTACAGGTGGTTCTCCCAGGATCTTGCAGTCCACTTTAGTTTCTCAGGCTGGACAGTGGGCTGAGAACTGGCTTCTAAATTTAGTCCTAAATTTCTGTATCCATGTTTTTCAGTCTTCCCCCTTCCTTCTCCAAATAATAATCCATTTCTTCTAGTTTTTATAACACTTTGTTTTAATAACACTCTAGGGAAGTCCAGACTGCGTAATGGGTGGCAAGATACCTCTTCCAAAAATGAAGCTGTTTATGAACTGAAGGGAAGGCCAAGCATTTAAAACAAGAAGGCTGTTCAGATTTCCCATAATTTGAAAAATAACCAAACATTGTATTTATTTTGCAAAACAAAGTGAGATTTTACAGCAAGTGCCAAGTGTTAACGGTGAGCAATCAGCCTAGTTAATGCCCCTCCCAAAACATATTAGTGTAATGATGGACTGTGGCACAGTCTTCACAACAGTTAGCTACTAGAATTAATATTTTCCAAGTGTCACCTCTCTAATTTAAAATGCAAGTATTATTTCACAGGTTTCAATGCTAACATTTCATGTGAACTTCTTTCTTAGACTGCAACAAGTTTTAAAATGTACATTGAAAACTGGAACATTCAGACAGCTGCTTGGCTAAAACGGTAAGAGTAATGAAAGAGTAACGTGCTTGTGAGACCCCAAAACTCTAGATGGCCTGGAAAGACACTGAGTGGTGAATCTAACAAATGTATAGCCTCCTGTCTGTATTTTCCTGTGTCTGTAACAGTTGGTGGAATACAAGGGTATTTGGTGCTGTAAAGTTTTATTGCTGCAAATGTAAAATGCCCACATTTTATTTATGAGCAGCAAAGCCATAAACGACCTGTTCAGATCTTCCATAATAAAAAGTAATAGCATTTTGATGGCATCTTTTAGACTGCTGTTTGCTTCCATTATTCTTGCTGTACTGTTTCACTTTGCTATGTTATGTTTCCCATGCATACTACTATTGGAGGTGAGCCTTGTGTCACTGGGATCCAGTTCAGCTACAACTGGAGAGAATCTGAAACCTTCAGAGCCCCAGTGTAGTCTGGTTTGGAGTTACCAGAAGATGCTTGCTAGGGAGTCCCTGTTTAAGATATGGAGAAAAGATTTCTTATAGCACTGAGAAGATCTGATTTTAACCTGTGACTGCTACAGCGATATAAAAACTAGCATAAGTCCAAGTTTTGTAGATTGAACTGTCTCCTGTTGCTCATGACTCTTTATGACATGATTAAAGCTCAGTGTACAGTTGATGTGAGGTCTGAAATGCAGGCACAGATTTATTGTGGTTATCATAACTATTTTTGTTGTTAACATATTAAAAGTCAGTCTACTATTTTTCATTATTCAAATGATAAAGATAAAGAAGTGCATTATCTTGACCTGTTTCTTTCGAACACAGCATTTCAGCCAAACCTCAGATAGACAGACAGACCAGTTAGTGTGTTCTTGAACTAATATCATTCACTTGCTAAAGTTAGCAGGAATCCCCTGCTTTGCAAGCGCTTACAGCACACTCTGTTGTTCCCAGCATCTGCCAGATAAGGGTGCCTGAAAATACCTCTCTTCACCAGTGAAGAGTAAGGGCACATCTGTCTTTTGACTTGCTCTTGATCTGCTATTATAGTTCTGAATGGTAGTGTGTGATTCCAGTAGAGCTATAAAGGTGAAGGAGAAGTCTTGCCTGCCCTTCGCCCTTGTATTTATTCAAATACTATGAGCACCAGGAGTATTTGTACGGGTGCTCTTTGGTCACTCAGGGTATAAAAGCACGCTTCCTCTTCCCATCTAACTCTCCGTGTAGATGAAGGGAGAGTGCCTCGTGCCCTCGTCTGTAACTGAGGAAAGATAAGACTGTTAAGAAACCAGAATAAGATCTTAAACACAGAGAAGGGTTTGAAGTGCAGTGTCCATTGTTCAGTTGTAATCAGCCTCTTCTTGCTTTGTTTTTGTCTTTGCAGCGTTTGCTATGACAGAGCTCCCTGGTACCCTACAGCTTTAACATTTATCCTGTCAGCCCTGTGGCATGGTATCTACCCTGGATATTATTTTACATTTCTCACTGGAATCCTTATCACACTCGCAGCCAGAGCAGTATGTACCTTTCATTGTTCTCTTCTAAGGCCCATTCTAGGTACTATCCAGCTGTCAACTGCAGGGACCACTGTGACATGGTCAAGCAGGTTGTCCCTACTGTGAGCACTCTTTTGGGGCATTGCAGGCTTGATGTTCACTGAAGCTTTGTTCTGTATTGATGCTAATTACAAAGTACCCCCAGCAGTTATAACCAGCACCAATTCTGCATGTGCTGCAATGCACATGGATGTCAGAGGAAACGTTGTTTGTGGGTGTACAATTGGTAGTGCCACCGGCTATATCCATGCAGGCAAATTAGCTTGGGATTCAAGGTCACGCTGGAGTCCAGACTTCTGCTAGGTCATGTGGCCTATGTGCTGGCATGTAATCAGCTCTGGGCCCCGTCTTTCACAATAAGCTGCTAGAGGTTGAGCATTAGCTCAAACTTGAACTCTGTCATCTGGATGTAATAGATGCATTAAACTAGTCTCTGTGTTTATGAGCGTCATCTTGGGTAGAGTCACCAAAGATAGAAGAGATTTTGTATCTTGCTGTTGTTAAATTTATCACTGCTTATCTTTTGGGCTGAACCAGCCAGTTGTTCAGGGCTGGGAAGCACCACCGTTGTCTTTCAGAGTTTGACTATAGATAAATAACCAGGTTAATTTGAAAGGTAACTTAAACTAGTGATCAGTATTAAACACTATGGCTCAAGCAGATTGCTGAACGTGCGGTTTTGACATCTACTTTGTCTCTAATTTATGAGGATTTTGTAGATGTGAAGCTAAACCAAAATCTGTAGGGAACAGCACATGCTTGCAGGTATAAGTACATATTTGTTCACTTAAAGTTTCACTGTTAATAACCAGTAATAAATTAAAACCAGGAGGGAGGAAGATCCCACCCTTCCCCAAAGATATTGTGCCAGATACTCAGTGTGAGAGTCTGCTTGTGTGATTATGAGAGACACTTCTCTGTTTGCTGCTGGTTGACTGTGGGATCTTGGATATGCCAGGCAATACACTTCTGTTTTCCTGCTCTCAGTGTTGTCTTACTGGGGTGTAAATTTTCTGTAATACTAATGCTGATGATAAGTGGAGAGTCATACACTGCAATGCATCTGCATGACTTTGCCTAAGTAATGGATCTGTATAATTTTCTGTTTACTTTTCCCTGACCTGCAGATAAGAAACAATTGCAGACATTACTTCCTCTTATCAGTGCCTCTGAAGTTAGCCTACGACATTGTCACCTGGGTCGTCACTCAACTGGCCGTGTGCTATACTGTTGCACCATTTGTTATGCTGGCTGTTGAGCCCACGATTAAGTTTTACAAGTAAGTTGTCTCTTCCTGACTATTATTATCCATATTGGCAAACGCTTTTGTTAAATAAGGCAAACCACTGAGAAACAGTTGGCATTTCATCAAATTCGAAAGGAGTTCAAACAGTGTGTTTAATAATGTATAAGAGGTGACTTTTAATAATACCAAGGCAGAGCTCTTCATGTCTAGTTCTCAATCTTTCTGTGTCCTTATGTGACTTTTTACATATTTAGTTTCCTTTTTCAAAACAGTCAAGTCTCAACCATCAACAGTGGCCAAGGCTGGAGAGGTTAAGACTAACGTGAGTTGACGGTAGGAAGGACTTGATGAGAAAAGACCAGGTTTCCAGCTACCAAGTGCGTAGAACAGGAGATGTGATCGATCAGCAGGAGATAAGGAAAGTGCTTGGCAGAGTATTACTTCTTGAAATGAGTATGCTTTTCTTTTTTGAATACTTACGTAGGAAGTGAATACTTCCCTAGATTGCTTAAAAAGAAGAAAACACTGGTGTTGCAAAGTATGTTTGATATACTCTGATAAAAGTAATTTGAAATAGAGAAATTGAGAAGATAATTTGAAAAGGGAGACTGGGCTACATTGCTTTACTTTTCTTTCATTCTACAGCGAACTGTCAACACAGAGTAACAGGTTTTGGTTAAGAAGAAAGACAATTCCCTGCTCTAACATAAAAGACGTAAAACTGGTAGTCAAGGTAGCTGCTGTCAGTAAGTGTATTTGAAGAGGGTTGAATTTTGACATTTTCTATTCCTGTTTCTTAAAACATTTGATTTCAACATGGAAAACTTACCATATAAAAATGACTCAAAATCTTTCTTAGTTTCAGAAGATGATTTCCCAAGTTCCTTGTTAATATCTAATTTTCCTGTCTTTCAAGACAAATGTAGCAAACAGCAATCAGAACCAAAAAAAAGGAGAGAAAAGACTAAAATATTCAACTGGTTTATAAATCTGCCTTGTAAGTGAAGTTGGTTCCCTTTGTGCTACAAAAGGCTATTCCATGTAGTAAATATTAATATAATTCTATGAGTTTATGTTACTAACATCAAATCTTCAGAAATAAATATGTATAAAGAACTTGCTAGCACTATGGCAGCATCCATAAAGGCAGAAATGTTACTTTTACCAAAGCTCTGAACAAAGAAAATTATTTTCCACCCTTGCCCCAAGTTGGATCATCACCTTAATATTGTTCTCCCACATGACTTTGAACACAGTTAACACTTTAAATTTAGAGACTGTTAAGCAAGGAAATATGGAGCACTGCCCGTGTAGCAGTGGTCTTAAGCACCTTATAAGCATATTAGAACTATGGTAAGAAGCATAAATGAGATCATACAAAAGTGCATCTCTGTGGTTAAGAGCTGGACCATACCGCTCTAGTCCTCACCAAGCTGCCAGAGCCTCATGTAATTGGTTTAAGTATTTTTTATTTCTGTTCAATCTTGTATATACCAAATTATTTGAAAAAAAAATTGCTATTTAATAAGATAACTAATAAAGATGTCTCTGAGTAGTTACCTTCAAAAACACAACCCTTCTGTTAACATCATTACCAACCTTCTCCAGTTAAAAGTTGAGTGTTTTGATTTATTTCAGATCTCAGCACTTGGAAGGGGTTTTTTTTTTTTTTTTATTTCTGTCACTTTTGTTTTTGTTTTTTTTTAATATACAATTTTATGTCCTAAGCATGAAGATGTTTCTTCAGAATCTGTAGCTTTGTATGCTCTAACATTGAAAGAGAGATGGGCTGAATAAGTGTAGGGTTGAATTACATGGGTTTATCTGAGCTGTCAGACTTTGGGTTGTGGAGTTTGCTGATTGATTCCTTGCCTCATTAACATCCACAGCAACGTTTTCATCGGTGCCAGTGGATACCACATGCACAGGCTGTGTGAAATTCAAGGGTGTATTTTCATGCTTTCTAGGTCAGGTTCATACTTCCTGCGTTCATCCGTTAGTACTAAATTCTGCATAGACTTGGTAAGGTTGTACAATTCATGTTATTACTGACAAAAATATAATATTATCTTTCTGCTTCTGTTCCTAGGTCTATGTATTTTCACATGCATATTCTAAGCATCCTGGTGTTGCTTGTGTTACCAATCAGACCTCAAGCCCATTTCATAAGAAAGCCTCAGAATCAGACCATGCAGAACTCTGTTAAAAGCAAAGACAAATGATGCCTCCAAAGAAAATTGCCGGCGTTGGGAAATCAAACTGTCATATTGGAAACAAAGAAGAAGAAAAATGAGTGGGATGAGGGTCGAAGTAGAAGACAAGTGGCATTTCTATTGGTTATCTTAAAATCTTACTGGACAGGGCAGAAAAGAGCCTGAATGACTGTATTTCAAATTATTCCAGTTAACAGAGATTTTACAGGCAGTGTTTACAGGCTCATGGGGCATTTTGATTTTTTTAATAAATATTTTTATGAAGTGTTTTTATATATTTAAACTTTTTCACACAGAGAGGCATTTTTTCTCTTTTACAGAAATATACAATTATTAATCAATAAACATGTGATAAGAGGGACAGGAAGCAGCTAGTAAAGAGTTAGACCAGCTGCCTGATAGCCTGGTGCTGTGGGCAGCTGGCAAGGGAAGCTTTTTATCCCTTGGCTATGGAGAGAGATGGTGCAAGTAGAAAACTATGGACATGGGGTTGCTCAAGGTGCTGGCGCTGACTTCTGCCCTGGCAGGGAGAAGAGGGAGCGGGGCTTTCCCTGGCAATCCCCAGCACAGGGACTGCAGCCTGAGCTCGGCAGCAAGGGTATTTCACGTCCTTCAACGTGATGCCTGCTGGTAATGAGGGCAAGACAGATCCCTTGGGAATAGGTGCCTGGGAGCATGGGCAACTGGCTAGGTCAAAATGTAAGTCAAGTAAAAGGAAAAAGAAAAAAAAACACTCTTGAGAGTAAAAGAAGGCACATACACCCCGTGATCTGTAGAGTTTTGCTTCTCTAATGACGCAGCCAGGGGTCATTGCTATATCAGCCTTATTTTGCAGTTTTAGAGTGATGCAGCACTTCCATATCAAAACAACCAAGGAGCCATGCAGGTTTAGCGGTTTAAAACTCGCAGTTACAGGTTAAATCTGAAAAAGGTTTGAAATGAATCAGACTGTTCTACTCAAAAACATTCCATCTTGTGGAAGGGTTACTTTTTCAGCAGGATAACACTAATATGAAACCCGAACAGTAATTATCATAGTCATACTAAATCCTTCTGTACAAATTGTTGTGATACGATCATCACAAGAGTGGGTATGATCTTGACGTGTGACTTAGCCTGTTGATGCAAGTTTCCCTGCTTGCAAAGTCCTTGGCTTACAGGGGTGTTGGGAGGCTTAATTTCTAAAAGATTGTTGTGCATTGAGATAACCTGCTGCAAAATGCTGTGTCAGTTTTTTTATTCAATATTTTTTTGTTTTACCCCAGTAAAACAGTCTGGTACGATACACGAAAAGCAACTAAGACATTTTTAAAAAATTATGGTTTTCCAGGAATGTTTTTAGCTGAATTTAGTAGAAGCAATTCCCTTGTTAAAGTATGCTTTATGATCATTTACCTGATGTGTGATTGAGCAAAGACTCTGCTGTTTACTGCATTCTGATTTTTGTGTCAGATTAAAGTTTTGCGGAATCCTAATGTTCTGGGAAGAAACAAATCAGTGAAACCAAAACAAGTTCCAAAAAAATTGGAGTATTTTTCTTTTCTCTGGTGGGAAGTTTTTGTCCTGTGACCACCTCATGATTTAGAGTATAGTTCATGGAAGAGTTTATTTGGTAATTTATTTTGAAGGAGAGATGGGATTAAAAGGTTGAGCTGAATAAACAAATTGCTGTGTGTCACTGCCTGGCATTATTAATGACAAATGGCTAATGTGAAAATGGATGAGCGGGTGTGAGATCCCTCACACTTGTGAGGAGGTGTTCAGGTCTCTCCTGGATTTTCCAGACTAGCTGGGCTTTACGTCCTGCTCCTGCTGAAACAGAGACAAGATGACCCCTGTTCACTTTTGTGGCAGCTTTGTCCTTAACTTGGCCAGTCCTTATTTGTGTTTGGACATGTTTTCTCCTTGTGGCACCAGCCTCAGTTACATCTTGGGCATCTTAACATTTCCCCTGAGGAAATGACATCCCTGTCCCTCATGGAAAGGAACCAGGGCACGTCCCCGGGGAGGACGGGGGTTTGGGCACTGCTGGCTGTGGGATCCCGCGGGCTGAAGCCAGCCTGCGTTTACCTCCCAGAATCTGGAATGAATTGCTGTGAGTGCTGGCAGAGCTGTGCATCAGATCCATCATGCAACAGCTACAGGCTTTGACAGACGTGCAGAAGGCAAATGTTTCCAACAGGCTGGCTTTAGCAACTGCTCTGGAAAATAAATGCACTTGGAGGGGTTGCAGGATTGTATTTGCTGCTCTGTGCCCCGAGATGAGCCTGTACAGCCTGTGCCCTGCTCTGCAGCCCTTCCCAAACCATACGTCCAAGAGAGGACATGTATTGTCAGTGGGGTTTCTTTTCTAGTGTTTAACGTAAGTGGAAGTTGCTTAACTCTGATGCCATCAACTTTTGTTGTAGTTTCAGCTCCTACAATGTGATGAATTAGTCAGAGCTAGTGGGCAAACTTACTCTCCTGTCATGTGGTCTTCTCAGCCTGAACCCCTCCCTGCAAACAGGAACCCTGGGCTTCAATGAGACTCATTTGCATGAAATTAGTATGATACGTTACATTAATTAAAATTGAAATGGTCTTTTAGAAATGTTGCATTTGCAGGGAAACTTGCTGGTTGAATTAGTCTTAAAGCTGGGAGGGAAAAAGTGAAATTATCTTGGTACTGTGGCCTAGGCAGCTTACCTAGAGAAACATGGCATCCTGCAAAACTAATACAGAGAGGATCTAGATTGCTGTAACATATTCCTTTGAAAAAATGCTGTTAGCTTTTGTACTACCTTTCTCAATCCATTGTACTGAGTCTTCCTCACCTTTTCTTCTTCTCAGTGGGAGGAAATTTGGTTTTGTACACAGACTGCAAACAGCCACTACTATTTAGAGGAAACTCATACTAGTAGCATGCGTCTACATTGCACAGGAGCATGTCACTCTAAGAGCCAAAGTAGAAATTCAGGTTATAAAAGGAGCTCGAGCACTGGCCTGGCATTACTTGGTCTCTGCTTGGAATACAATCACTTGAGGGTGTGCTTCAGTGGTTAAAGTACATGATTGTGATTACCAGCTTGTTATTAATTTATAATCCCTCTCTGGGTTTCTTGGGCTGCAAAAAGCATAGGAGCTGAGGCTTCTAGAGAGATTCTGAAGACAAAAACAATCTTAATGGTTTGTAAGGGAGAAATATGGGACTACCAGGCAAAAAAGGAAAAAAAAAGTAGATTGTGCTGGATTGACAAAGGTTGTATTTTAAATACAGGACTACCAAAAAGACACCATCACTCCCTTGGATTCAGGGCAAATCCTAGCTGCTATTTTTCAGCACATTTAGCTGCATTAAAAGTAAACTAGAAGTTGAGGCACGCTTATGAGAGAGGACTGAATGAAAAGTAAAACTTAATTTCAGCTTAATTATGGGTCTGGCATTTGGAAGCAACAGTTCAGCAATTTCCTCAGTGGACTGGAAGCAGACATTACTTTCTTTTACTGTCCTGTAAGTTGTCCCTCTCCTTGAGTACATTCCTGCATGTCCCCTTGGAGCCTGCTAAGCAATGGAGACAGCACAGAAGTGGGATACAAGGTAGGCAGATATTTTTCCTCCCATTTTGGCTGCCCTGTTCTGCTTGCATACATTGCACATAGCTGGGATTTTTGCATCTCTTAAAATGAGGTAGGCGAGTAAAAAGGGCGTAGATTTTTACCCTACTGGTAGGTGTTTGCATAAACCTACACTTAACTCTCTGTACATATAAAAACAGGCTCAGCAGACTAGAACTGGATCCTTTCTTAGAAATTACAGGTTGAAATCCCAACACCCAAGGAAGTCTAGCAGTAAAATTCCTATCAGTGAGGTCCCTGTCTCTGATATTTAAAGCCTTTTTCTCCCTATCCCTGAACTGGAGACCTTAGAAAAATATTCCACTGTCTGGAGTAGTAAAGGGAGTAACTGGAAACTTGGCTTAAACATTTAAGAGTGTGTTACAAGGACTGCCTGTAGTCCATGTGTTGTGGACAGAGGAAGAGCATGCCTCTCCTCATTCTTCCCCAGGACAGCGACATGCATGGCTGCATATTGAAATATCAAATATCCTTTGAGGTACGGTTCTCTTTCCTTATGTCACTCAACTGATGTACTTCAGCTCTCGAGTGCCGGAGGCGTTCTGCTGCGACGCAAAGTGGGAAGCCTTGCCTGACATCTCAGCATGAGCACAAATGCACAGTATGCGCTTTAAAAACATATTCTTTTGTCCAGCATCAGCCTGCTTCTCCCTTTCTTCTCGGAGATGACAGTAATAATATGCATGAAAGCATTTGGATTTTGCTTTGGGTGGAGACCGCAGCCTTCTGAGTGCTGATGTGACATCTTTTGGCTGGGTGACATTTTCGAGCAGTGCCCTCTGTGGGCGACTGGACCTCGGTGAACACTCGAGTGAAGAGTCGTGTGCTGAGTGCGGGACCCTGCGAAGGCAAAGGTTTTTGCAGCAGGGCAACCGCAGTAGTGGCAGGGCAGCTGGGGGCTTTTGCATGTGCAGTAACAAATGTCTTTCACTTCTGGGAAATTGAAGGCTCAGGTAGCCTGGGAAAAAATACTGTTACAGGAGGCAATGCTGCCTTGGTGGTAGAAAAGATGGCGTTTGTATGCCTTAAGGACTTGGGATATGTTCTCATTTACCTGATTCAAACGTGGAAGGGAACCACAGGATGGGGGAAAATCAGTTCTGAGAAGTGCCCCGATACTGCCCTTGGGACCCGATTTGTTGTCCGTCTGCAGAGTACTTCTGAGAGCGAGACCCGAGGCTTGCCTTGAGGCTTCTCTGCTGTTGGGGGGTTCGCCGCACAGGGTTGCAGAGCCTTACAGCTTGCCCCTGATGCCCTGGCGTGAATGACAGGCAGCAGATCTAGGACCGTGCCATGCCCACAGCTGGCTTTCCCGATCTCCTGTCAGATGCTGTGCAGGTAAATACTGTGCCCAGCAGCACTGCAAAAAGAATTTGGAGCATGCTTATGCAAACCCGCCACTGTAGCACAAGGTGAAGGGAAATGCTGCCAGGGTCCTGACATGCTAGGCGACCCTTGCCTTGTCCAGTGTTGGAAACTAGTGCCCTTCTTCATCACAAGCATCTTCATATGGTGACATCACTGCTCTGAGGCACATGGATTTCTCTTTGTTTTTAAGGATGCCTATTTATTCTTGCCTTGGTGGCTTCTGTATTAGTGCATTTCAGATTTTCTGCTTTAATTGTTTTATTTGTGTTTGAGAAAAATGGTGTTATGTGGCTGTTTCATGTCTGACCAGGGAGATACACAACTGAAGGCAACCCCAAAAGACGCAGTCAATAATGTGAGTATAGAGTATAGGAGTAGATAACGTGAACACGTTCCAAGTCTATTAATTGATTTACCAGTCTGTGACTCTGATGTGGGGGTTTTTTGCCCCACCATTCTTAAATGACACCTTCCAGTGTGCAGCAGATGGCACAGGTTTCCCTGGAAGTATTTCAGGAAGCAGCTCAGAGAAAAAGCTGACACCCACAGGCCCCTCCAGCTGGCCTGGTCCATGGCTCCCCCAGGGCAGCCCGGTGAGGGGCTGCCCGGTATGCTTTGGGGTACCTCAGGGTGCTGTGTGCTTCCTCCTCCTCCCACCTCGTGAACACAAACCGCTTGCAACTTCAGCCCTCAAGTGCAAAACCTGGGTGCAGGGCCCCTCAGGTACATGAAATAAGAGACGATCCTTGCACAAAGGGTGAGCAGAAAGACATCACTTTGGGCAGCAGGCAGCAGAAGGAATTGTGTAGGTAGGGACTGGACGAACAGAGAGATTGTGACCCAGAACCACGAGCATGGAGCTTGTGTAAGCAGGAGTAAAAGATGGGTTTCCAAAGTGCCCACCTAAGGCTTCATATGTTTGCCACCATCTCTGGTGGCAGAGTTTGCCTGCTGCTCTTGGGGGAGTCAGGGCTCGACCCAGCAGCCTCAGGGCTGGGCCTAGCCACCATGGGAACGACTGTCTGCCGCGGCATAATGGTGGAATCTGCACAGCTCTGCCGGTGGGGACTGCAGCCTTGTTAGCTGCCACGCTCTCTGGGAATACACGTGTGCCTGATTGCCAGTCCTAGGGGCTCCCAGTCCCGAGTTGGACCCTCCCATGCCTCCCCTCATCCCAATGAAGTCAACAGATGCTCTTAAATAGGAAATGTTATCAAGAATCTTTAGTGTCTTTACATTTGCCTTCTGATCTCAGCACCTTTGAAGCTTGCACATTCAAGCTATTCCCAGCTGCGAAGGCCTGAAAGGGTTTTGGAAAGCACAAGTGTCAGTAAAATCATCTCCACACTACGCCCAGTCCCCCAACGTGTTTTGCAGGTGATGTGAAGCCACGATGGGCATGGGAGCTCTCCTCTCTCCTTCCTGCCCAGCATTTTGGCTGGCAGGATGGACGGTGGCTGAAACCGCCCAGAGGATGCGAAAGCGGCATTATTGGCAGATTTCAGAGAGCTGGCTTCTGCGGAGCGGTTTTGTTTGCAGCCAGCCGCCTGGTCCCAGTGGCCCACTATTGGCCTGCCTCAATTAGGCTTCTTGACTGATGGCCAGTTTAATGAGCCTGTGTACAGAAGGTCATTCAACATGGCAATTATACCTATAAATCTATTTGCAGCAGGGCTCAAATAACCTTTTGCACACAGTTCTTCATAAAATGACTGTCTGATTAATTAACATTAATTTATCTGCTGTATGGAACCAGATGCACTCCGTATGAAAGCCTCCGCTCTGATGTGCAGGCACTGTGTGAACTGGGAGGATTTGGGGATGGGAATGGCTCTGATGTTGTTTAAAGCCTCTCTTTTAGATATTTCCCCCCTCCTCTTTCTTCTTCTTCTCTCTTTCTGGTCCCAGTTGATTAACATTCCAGGGCAGCATCATATAACAGGGGGCAAAATTCAATTAATTGAATATGAAATATTTATAACCCTACTCTATGTGTCTATCAGAGAAGGGTCCTTAATAGATCTTCTCATTAGCATGGACTGGTGACTCACTCCTCTGCTTTCACAGTCATTTGGAATTAAAATCCAATTAATCTAATGTCCCTGTGAATATTATTAAACTATTTGAAAAACTGCATAGAAGAGATATGAGGCAGGGGGTGAGGGGCTAAGAGAAGAAGAGGGAATATGTCTTGAGCTCATGAAGATTCATTTCTTCTCTGTTAAATACATAGTCTGGAAAGACTAATTCCCTGTTTTCTGGAAAGTGGATAGCTAATTCTTAATATCAAAAGCTTGAGAATGGAAAAGTAACTTGCTTCCTACAAGCAAAACTGTGTCGCCTTTGAACTGACAAAAAGCACCATTACCTCCTCCCACCTTTCAGGTTGCTCCTACTTCTAATGTGTGCTAATGTTAGCCTGAAGTACAGGACGGGTTTACACGGGGTATTTAGGCACCACGAGGTATTTTGGTTCATTCCTAGCTCCTCAGCAGCGTTCAGCTGTGTGAGGCTGTGGGGCTGGCTATGTGGCCACAGACCTCAGTTGCCCATCCTGGGGACTGGGAGAGCACTGTGTGTCCCGCTGACCCTTGCAGGGAACTTCCCTTCCCGTGGGAAGGGGAGCACGGGGAGATGCGGGATGAGACTGTATCTTTCCAGACCAAAAGCAGCCAGGGCACATAGATCCCCGGGCTGGGGAGCACTCCTGGACTGCCTCGTACAGACGTAGCCTAGAGGACTATTTAATTGTTAAATATCTCTGTCTCTTCAGCGGTTAGGGCACTGACCTGAAACGCAGCAAGGAGGGAGCTTAACCATGAATTTCACATGCAAACTTTGAGCAGGAGGCAAGTTTCTAAATTGAATATTCCCCTAATGGGAACGACTTGAGGACAAAATCCTTTAATGACTCAAAGGAATAAGAAACCGCTGCAAGAGCATGTAAGTCAAGGGATAAATATTTCTGAGCTGGAAGAATATTCTGGATATCCAGATGCAAAATGTTCCTCTTCTATTTTAAAAACAATAAATTAAAAGATCTACCCACAAAGTTTATTCTGGTTTTGTTTTCTTGTTTTTTGTTTTAGGTGGAGGTAGTCTATTCCTTTGAGCATTACCCCTTTCTTTTCTTTTGTTTTTTTTTTCTCTGTTAGAAGCTTAGTCCAAACACTATCACAGAACACACAAACGTTAACAAGTTAAAATACAACTACTATACATCCCAATGTCTTTATGAAGCCTTATAAAGCCAGACTGAACATACTTCCCCTGTCACGGAGGTACAGTCCATGGGAAGCACTTAGCTGCACAGTAATTCAGCTGTACTCATTGCAAACCAGAAGCAAGGAATACTTGCACGTATTGGGCAGTGGTCAGGCTCCATCACTCCTTTCCTTCAGCACCTCTGGAATTTTTGTCACCCCTGTATCCACTGGTTCCTATTTATTTATCATATCTGGTAAAACTGCAGGCTGTGCCAGTGCGGTACCGTGAAGTACAACATACAAATCTCAGCTGCTCTGGACTTGATGCAGCAAATATATCACAGGTGAACACATATATTTTTAATTCATTGAGACAAATCCATGCATAACATGCCTTTTCCCCCATTATTGTAACCTTAAAAACAATCTAGATCTTTTTGAAGTTGTTTCATTTACTAGTAATGAAAATCTCACCAGCTCAAGTTAGACCCAGCAGAAACATATTCCTGTTCACAGGGAATCTGAGTGAGAAGCCTCTTATTTCAAACCACATCTTTTCAGGAGCAGAAACCAAGAATTGCAGTCTTAGCCTTCTTCACTCTGGAGGAACCACAGTAGCGGAAACGCGGTGGCACCTCACAGGACAAACCCACTGCCCAGTGCACTATTGGTCTGCTGAAAGCTGGCACCACAGCAAAAAGCTGCTGTTTGGGCCTTGGTAGCATTTCCTACCTGTTTTGTCTGTCTGTCTACCAATCTATATTTATTTATTTATTGCTGGTGACCTGCTATGAAGGATACAGGGAGGTGGCTGAATCTAAACTACAGGCTTAAAATTTTATTATCTAAGGCTCTAATTGGGTTTGCCTTTGGTATTAGAAAAGATCGATTGTGGCAAAACTCTTGAGTCCAATCAAATTAAGAGAAGAAATGAGTTTTTCTTTTCTGTAACTATGTTGATTTTTCTGCAGCTGGTCCCTGGATGTTGCCCTCAGTTTATTCTTGCTCCCTCCTCCATCCTTGCCAGAGAGAAATGTGGCAGCTCTTCTCAGTGGCTTCCCTGTCCCATGGTCCCTTTGTCTGTTGATTATGGTCTATGTCCTAGCTGAGGCTCCAAGGCCCAGTGGTCAGGGACAAATAGTCTTGATTGCTCTTTCCCTTCGCAGCAGGAAAATAGAGAGAAAGGCAACATAAAGTGCACTTGTTCTACACTGTGAAGATTGTGCTCCCACTTTGCGCTGGTGCAAAATGACTTCTGCTGCTGAAGGACAGTGGAAAACCAAATCTCTGGGTCTTTTTTTTTAGTCTTCTGTAGTCCCTGCACAATTCAGATGCTGTATTAATCATTATAATTTCTTCCACATTGCTACTTTGTCTGCGAGCTTCCTTTGAGCTGCATTTTCTGTTTTGTGCTCTCTTCTAGCAGGCTCCAGCTTTTCTGGAAGCAGCTGCCTGAGCTCTTTCCCAGGGCGAGGGTATGCCAGCCAGTGCATCAATCCACTTTTGTTTTCATTATGCCGGCTTCCTGCACAGTTTTCAAATTAATTTTAATGCCTCCCTCAATTTTAAGGCCTATAAAAAGACCTTGGTTCTGCCTACCTTGGTGAACTGGGACCTGTTCAGGAATCTGGAGGATGCTTTTTCCTTGGTGCCGGGGATAACTATTTCTCCCGCCTGCATTCAGTGGGTTCCTGGCACTATCAGTCCAAAAACATCCGGACCCTTCCCCAGCACCCTGGGGGGGCAGAGAATGGGGCCAGGCTTCAGATGTCACACTCCTGCCCCACAATGTGCTGGGTCAGGCAAGCCCAGTAGGGCAGTCCCAAGCCTCACACTCGTGTCCCTGTTGGATTTTTGGAGCCAGGGTTGTTCCACAGGAAGAGCGCTGAGACAGAAGTGACAAGTGAAGTGGTTTTTCTATGCAAGGTCAAAAATAAAAAAATTGAATAAAGGGTTTGGTCCGTGTCTGGACTGCAAGTCAAAAGGGTGCAGTTTATGTGGACTGATATACGTCAGCTTTAAACTAGCTGGCTCTGCAGCAGCACGTGTGTGTGCAAGAGCTCAGTGTGGGCTCAGACGTGGCAGAGGTGAGGGGGAATGAGGACATCCTCGTACCTGTGAAAGCTGTTCCATACTGTCAGGGGTCTATGGCTTGTGGATGCTTGTGGATCTGTGGACAACTGCTAAGAGCTCTGTGAGGAAACATCAGATTTGCCTTACGTTTGTGACTTCGGCATCTTCACTGTTGGCAGAAAAATGTTTAGTGGCCTACAGATCAAAAAAAAAAAAAAAAAAGCTCACCATGGGGCAAGATGCCAGATTCAGATTGCGCTGGGTAACGCCTTTTCTGCTTTTTGCTTAGCTCTCTGCTAAGTACCTTTAAGAGCTCCCCTTTCTGATGAAGGAAAAGATGTGTATGGTAAAACAGTCTGCAAGGCGTTTGTCTTGCTTGCAATGGGTTGCTCAGTCTGTGCTTCCAAGGGACACCCTCTTCCTTTCTAAAAGCCATCCCATGGTGACAAGATCTGAGGAGACAAACCAGAGAAAGAACTGTCCTGTGCCTCTGGAGTCACAGGTTAAAGGCAGCAGAAGCTCGCCATGAGCTGCAGTAAGCCACAATGGAGCCAAATGACATTCAGCTGCTTGGCACCAGGGGGAGGTCACAGAAGCAGTATAACTGAGGTTGGGGGGAAACCTCCAGAGATGAGACGGTCCAGCCCCCAGTGCTGATGTGTGGGTCTGACGTGGGGATGGAGGGGAAAGGGCAAAATACTGATGAATGGGTCCCACAGACGTCTTTCTATGTCTAGTTCTCCCTCGTTCACACCAGTAAGAGTGCTGTTGACGTTGGCAAAATGGTGCTGCCAAAGCACGGGTTTTGGGTGGAAGAGGCCACAGGAGGGATGCCTGCCTTTCCCCTAGCCCCAAGTACCTGTCACAGTACAGGTGTTTTAAATAACAGAAAGAGAAGAAACTTCTAAGAGCTTTCCATTCACGACAAAGAAAGAAAAAAAGCTGCCAGTTTTCCTACAAACTAGAGCCTCGCGGTCTTGTCTTGGATGTTACCTGGTGCATCAGGCGGCTTACCCCAGTCCGGTGATGAAAGGAGCTCCTCTGCCAGTGCCCACCTGCCCACAGGTAAGGCTGAGGCCTGGGTGGCTGAAAGACAGCCTACTTTTTTTTTTTTTTTTTTGTTTTTCCTTTTTCCTTCTCCTTCCCAGCAGCAGGCTGCAAATGACAATACCTTTCCAGCCCTTGTATTATTACCCACACGGATGGCACCTTTAGTGTGCGCTATTCATTGCTATAATAGCTGCACCTGTGTATAGCACCCGTGCCGGAGCTGCGGCAGCTGTGGACTGTAATTGCAAAACATTATTTTCTGTTTCTCCCTGCAAGCTTTTTTTTTTTTTCTTGTTGTTGTTGCCATGAAGGTCCATTTGTAATGACTGCAGACCTCTTCCTTTCTGCAGGGCTCCCTTTTCCTATTACATCTATTTCTCTACACTGGATTTCTTCAAAGAGCACCTGTGCAAGTCCACGTGCTGTCTTACACAGATGAGTGCCCCAGAGCCCCCACATGTGTGTCTGGTGGTGCCTCAGGACGACGGGGTGCTTGCTGTGGGACCCAGTGCTGTCTGGTCAGCCAAGGGGCCATTGCTGCTGCTCTGGGCAGTGGATTGGCATGGAGGCTCCAAGATGGTTAATTCCTTGCAGTGGGGTTGGACTAGATGACCTCTAAAGGTCCCTTCCAACCCAAACCATTCTATGATTCTATGATTTGTTCCTTCAATATTCTGCCCCTGGGTGCCCACATTACTGTGAATCAATTTAGTAATTTTGGGCCTGGATTTATGCAAGTGCCAATGGAGCACGCACAAGAGGGAGGAGGGGGATGGAGTGGGGGAGCAGGGGGATACCAAGAACACAGCTAGCAACTCTTAAAAATGAAAAATACAGACACCGAGTGCTTTAAAAAAAAAAACCCAACAATACAAATGGTTCTTTTCTGGTCCTCACAGCTATCATGCTAAATTCAGTTCACCAAAAGGCAGCCAGCTAGTCAGCGTTTCAGGTTGTGCCTTATAAATCAAGGCTGTAGCAAGGAATTTGAAATGTATATTGACGTTGGCTGTTCTCTTACCTCCTGCTGTAATGAATTCATGTCTGCAGACAACAGACACAATTATTATGGAAATTACACGCACAAACACTCAGAGGAAAACAGGAGCGTTTCAGAGCTCTTGCTTTACCAGGCCTTCAGCACCTGACTGGGCTGTCAGGGCTGCTGTAAGGATTTTGCCCATTTTTCTTGAGCAGCCGCTGGAGAACATCACCCGTGGTTTGCCCTGAACAACTAGGGGTACAGCTGGGGATACAAATAACCGGGCATCCACCGCTCACCTCGAGGAAGGTTGCTGTACTTTCATTAAACGAACAAACCCCAATCCCACTCAGTGTTCAAGCACAAAACGTGACATTGTGGTGAAGGGAATCAAACAAGCGGAAAAAAAAAAAAAAAAAATTGCTGAGAAGTTGAGCAACCCATGCAAACCCCCTGGCCCCTCCACTGCGTGTTCTCCGGGGCTGCAGAACCCCGATCTTCCAGCCTTACATCAAAAAGAAGTCTTCAGCCAGGGGGGTAATAACCGCCCCCCTCCCCGGGCAGTGAGGGGTGGGAGCACGGATTTCGCCCGTGGGGCTGGGGATGGTCGGCAGCCTCCGCGCAGCCCCGCGGTGCCGGGCCGGCCCGTCCCGGCAGGTGGCAGTGCTCCCTCAAGAATTTGGGAGCCGAATTTAAAAAAAAAAAAAAAAAAAAACGCAAAAAACCCACCAACCCTAGAAACCAGCGGTTTCTTTGCAGGCGGGTTTGCAAAACCGAGTGAAAATGAGGGCAGAGCGCTGGGACCCCTTTTCCCGTTCTTTCCTGCTTTTTCACAGCGAAACCTAAAACTATTCCTCTCTCCTTCTTCTGTCTGTTTAACATAAACCCTGAAGATTTTCTTTCGATGCCCAAAAGTAAAAATGAACAGACCATCAGCTCACTAGCAGGTGAGATATGAGCAGGTATGTATACATTTTTAGCATCGCCAACCACTAACAGCATACAGACACCACAATTTTTTGGTATCAGCAAAAGGGCTAAAATACCGCAGCTTGCACATCCTCCTTAATCTCAGGCAAATGCATTTGTTTCTCCTCCAGCCCCAAAGAAAGGTTGTTTAGCTTTTTCTAAAACCTCAGGTTGTGTTTTGTGTATGTTTTTTTCTTCCTTTTGCATAAGTGGTTTTTTTTATTTTACTTCCATAACATGACAGGCTCTTCGTTGCTTGCTCTTTGTTAGTGGCCTAAAGGTTAAGGCAAAGGCATTTCAGTGAGGCAGAAAAAAAGCCCCACAAGAAAAATTGTCCAGATAACAATACATCCGAGCTCTGCATACAAACCCTGCTTGAATGCCACAGCTTCATGAGAGTCACTCTACCAGGAGCTAGAAAACATTGCTGTACTGAAGGGTTGGGGTTTTTTTAGGGTAATTTACATGACATTTTCCTGAATTCAAACTTTTTTGCATCCATATGTATGTGAAATCCTGATGTGCAAGTGAAGTATTGACAGGCCTGGAAGGTGGCATGGTGCAAAGGCTGCTTTGTAAAGCTGTGTGTGTTTCGTGGCTGCCTGTACTTCTGAACAAAATGTACCAGTGAGGAGCATTTATAATGTTGCCTTTTCTCTCAGGTCCTTTGGAAGTGGTACCCTGAAGTCCACTCTGGAAATTTTCCTGAAGAGGCCAAACATCTGTAAGGGACAAGGCTGACTGGCCAGCTAACCTCCATCTAGCACCTTGCCTTTTTTCTTCCCTGTGAATTTAGTGTGTGTGGCAAAGGCAGGATGGGAAGCCCCAGAGAGGAAAGCCCTCTGCACAAGAAGCCAGTGCAGTGACAAGGGGGGCTTCTCTCCACTGCTTGCCTCTGGAAGCACTCCAGACCTGCATGAGAGATATTCACATAGTCTGCGCCTCAGGATGGTTGGACACAATTTGAGCCAGAGAGTGTGGGTGTAGGTTAATATTACCTGTCTCAGACGCTAGACTAAAGCCATGAATTTCTTCCGAAGCGGCTGTTGAGCAGCCATTACGGAGTAAGGATGTTTGGTCCGTAGCTTGCCAGGCTGAAACTCTAATGTAGTGCATAGAGGACACGGGTTCCCACCTCGTCTTGTTCATCATCACATCCCTCAGCCTTCCTGGCTTGTTTGCTTTGAAATAAGTCATTTTACAAACCAGCAGGACAATGCTGAGAAATCTTCCTTGTGGGGGGGAACAGCTACATCTGGATTTCAGAAACTATACTGAGTCTTTGAACTTTCTCCTATTGCTGCTCACCTTTTTTTTCTGTGTGATGGGCAATCCAGTTAGCAGGAGCCATAAATAGAGAATCCAGTTTCCCTTGAAAATGTTTTTTTTTTTTTTAAATGTATTTCGTAATTAAGAAGTTAATTGCAAAACAGAGCAAAGCGTCAGGTGTAGGCTGGTGGGTTTGTGTGACTGCAGCTTTTTTGTGCCTTTATTTCAGGAAAACCTTAAAGGAAAAAAAAATCTTTATTTTCAGGAAATCTTAAAGGATGGAGGAGGGGTACAGAGTTTGATCATGATACAGCAGTTCTTACCTCCACGTCGCTGGTTAAAACCAGCCGAGGACTGCATGGATAGCTGTTACCATCTGTCAGTTGTGAAATGATTTGATAGTTTCAAGTTGTGTTTCTATGGGATGAGTTTCTATTTAATGAGAAAACACCAGTAAAACAGGCACTCTTGCTAATCATTAGAGAGGCCAGAGATTGAATAGATGATGGAAACTGAATTTGTTTCTCATCTAGCTCTTGTCAACACTGCGTGAAAAATAGAGCAGGCCTCAAGTCAGGACAACAGCTTCATCAAATTTTGAACTTTCAAAGTTATTTTCATTGTGCAGGGACCAGAATGGACTTTTAAAATTTCTTTTGAAATAGGCCACAGCATCCTTTAATGAAATTTGTTAGCAGAATAACTCTTGAGACATTTAATTTACTGAAAGTGATTTTTTTTTCAGAAAGCAAAACCACTCAGTAGTAACTTTGGTGCTAATTTTGTTAAAAATGATGACAAATTTTTGCAAAAGAAGGGAAAATCCTGAAGAGTGCTATTCTTTCCAGCTAAAATGTATTTAATGCAGAAATTCTCTTTTGTTCCCAGGTGAAAAACGTGTCCCAGCCATTACTGAATGATCTCTCAAAGGCAGGCTTGGGTTTTCTAAGCTATTTTTTCAGAATCTAATAATTAGCAGCAACATTGGAAATCGGATCTTTAGCTGACGTTCATTTGAACTGCCTGCAGTCGCCTCTCTTTGAACATTTTTCCAGATTTTTGAAGTGCTTACACCTTTTTTATTTTCTTTCTTTTTTTTTTTTTTTTTTTTTTTTTTTTTGCATTTCAGCAACACCAGCAGACTTGAGCGAGGATTAGGATCCTGTTGTGAGCAGTGTTGCACCAGCATGTAGCAAGAGCCAGTTGCTGCCCGGAAGAGTTTTATAATCAATGTAATGAAGGCAGATGACATTTGGGAGTGGAAGCAGGCAAATGGAGACAGAGAAACTTGTCCAAGGTCAAAGCTGGGATGAAATCCAGGTTTCCAGCATCTTTGTCCAGGGCCTGACTCACCACTCACTCAGACTTTCCCACCCTGACCCCTTCTTCAGCACTTTATAGTTGAGTGGACTTTTCCTCTGGCCTTCCCTCTCATTTTGCACCACCTTTTGGGGAGCCACTTCTGTCACAGTCAGACCTGAGAGGAGATGGCTGAGAGGGGAGGTCAGGCGTTGGAGGAGATGGCTCAGCAACTGGCTCCCTGAGCTCCAAGCACTATCGCCAGCAGTTGATGGAGCCAGATGCTTTGGGGGGACAGAGAAGAAACCCACAGCAAGCAATTATGAAATGGCTTACCCTTGGGAAAATTTCCTTTGAACTGCTGTCAATTAAAGGATGACTTGTGGCCTTGAGCGCTAATTTTATTTTTTTCAAATATTTACTATTTAAATTCTAGATGTTCTTGTTACTCAGACTTGTTTATGCATGGTCTGCCTAATTTAAGCTAAAAGAGATCCTCAGGGCAGAGCTCTGGTCTTACGTTTGTAAAATGCCACGTCCCCCTTAAAATAATGCAGATGATTGTAATAAATAAAATAGCAGTGCTGGGTCCTTCTGGTTTTAACCAGCCATTCCCAATCTTTCCTTCTCTTTTTGGTGTTGGTTAGACACACTGCTTGGGTTGAAGCCACCTTTGTCCCAGATTTTAAAACAAAAGAAAATTGTATTCATAGAGAACCAAACCATATTCAAAGAGGTGAGGACCATCTTTGGGATGTCTGTATCTTTGTTTCTGTGGCCTTTTTGGTTTGGGCACCTGAGGCACCAAAAATTCCTCAGCAGTGAAGTTTCTTGCGAAATTTCTTGTGAAACGTGCTCCATAAGGTTTAGCGCATGCTCTAAGGAGATGTGTGTGCTGAGGGTGAACACAGCCACCACTGCTTTTGAAAAGGAAGAGGTAGCACTGCACCTGCGAGACTTCTGGTCCTGATGCAAGGTGTGCTTAACATCAGAAGGGTTTGGCACCGTTATCATAACCCCTTTGGATCATAAACCTCCAGTCTGATACTGTAGATGGCTTTTTCTCAGAGCAGGACAAAGAAAAAAGCTTTTTCAGGGCAAGATTAGTTTATTTGGTGTGGTAGCTTGTGTTAAATTTCACTATATTTGTCTAAATCTTGCTAACCTAGCTGTGAAGCAATCGAGGAAACCAATTACAGCTACACAAATGTTGTGAATTAAAAAAAAGACATGCCACCCAAATCCAACTCTCTCTGGTTCGGCCTTACTGAGAAAAATGAAGATAAACAAAACCTCATGTGAACTCTGGCATAACCCTTGTCCCCAGGTGTGGCTGAGATTGAAGATGAGTCATTTACTGTGGCCTGATGGTGAAAATGAGCATCTGGATTGGGTTTCTAGGGTGTAAAAAGCCATGCTGTGCACACTGCTGTCAGGCGCGCTGAAGTAGGATGAAACACTGGTGTTTTGTTTGTTTTTTTTTAACAAGTGGATTGCTAAAGTTCTTATTCATCTTCCTTCACCCCTTTCCCTCTCCTACAGCCACACAGATCAAACCAGGAGGGGTCACACAGAGGACCTCCTACTCCAGTGTTCGCTAGCCTGCATCCTCAGAGAGAAGTGAGCACGCTGCCTGCCTGCTTGGGAGTAGTGCTCAGATGCACGCCTTCCTCACAGATGGCTGAAACTGAATTTCCAGTTCACTGGGTGTGTTATTTCTACCCTGTTTGAACCAGAAATATGTTTGTTTAAATATTTTCTCTGAAATTTCACTTTTGGAAATTTGCCTTGTAGCATTTCAGAACTAGTTCACTTGGTTATTTGTCTAATTTGGGAGCTAATTATTACAATTTTGTGGTGTTCCTTGATGTCAGTTATCAGAACTATCCTGATGTAATTGATAAGTAATACAAATAGTACAAACCCCCAAATGAACCACCTAAAAACATTTTGACATTAGATTCTCAAATTTCCTTTCAAAACTTCAAAATCCGACCTCAAAATGCCAACGTGTTCTGAGATGAAAATGCCTAACTTGTTTTTATTTAACTTCAGCATCTTTTTAATGGGATTTCTATTGAGATCATTACTAAAAAGATTAAATTGAGTAAAGACTTCAGTTTTCTGTTAGAAATTAACTCTAAAATTCTGTCGCCACTAGCTTGCACCTGCAGCAAAGCCGCTTAAATGAAGTATGTGTCTCCATTGAGTCTAGATGGGAGGCTTTTGCCTGGATCTTAGAAAAATGTTAAAGACACTCTCCTGTTAAGTGTTTGATTTAATGTCACAGTGAATTTATCTTATTGTGTCTTTATTTTCTCGGACCTATCTGGGCTCCAGCTCTTCTCATTAGAGGTAAATGCTCAGAAACTGTGTAAATTGTTGCCTACTTACATGTCACACTTGCCTGAGCCAAATCATGATGTCATTATTAAATATAGTATGAGATATTGACATGTAGATATGATGATGGAGAGGATGAAGAGAGGACTCATGTCATATTACCACATCCCTTTTATTGCTCCTTCTGAGAGGAGCACAGAAAGAGCTGAAGGAGGGGTCAGAAGAAGACAGGGTTAGGAGACAGGGCAGCCAACATCTAGTTTTAGTGTTGACTATGGTGAATCTTGAGATTATTTTAATTTCTGGTGGTGGTGAGTTCCACACCACATAAATCACAGGTCTGTGGGAGAGTGGCCGGGCACTGCTGTCAGGAGGAGATGAATGGCCGATGGAGAGAGGTGGCCTCCCAGGTGAGCCCAGCTGGGCCAGGCACAGGTGCAATGGGGAGCTTAAACTGCTCTCTGGCTACACTGAGAAGTCTGTGTCCCACAAGTGGGATGAGTGGGCAGGTTTGTTCGCAGGGACCCACTTTGCTGAGCAGATGTGCTGCTGTGCTTCGCACCAATGCAGAGCTTCATTTTTATATTTTTTTTTTATAGCAGCAGGAAGCATCAAAACCTGTGCCTACCTCACTCACCCTGAGGGTAAGCAATAAGCTGTCCCAGGGCACAGAAGCAGCACTTTGCTTTGTACCTGCTGTTTCTTAACTCCCAGTGCTCAACCCAGTTTCCAGGGTGGCAAGGGCTGATCCCAACAGCCTAAGCAGGCAGTGCCAGGAAGAGGAAGACTACTGAGGCCGAACAAGCCTCCCCAGCGGGTGGATGATGCTTCTGGTGTTCTGGCAGGATGCACATGGGAACAATGCAAAGCTACACGCACCCCGTACCTTCCGAAAGCCACTACTCCTGCCAGGCTGACATCCAGAAACCCTTCTCCTGACCGGACCAAGAGCTGGAGTAAACCCCGGTATGGCTGAGGCTTGCAGATGGCCCCCATGGCTCACACAGAGGGCTGTTGCTGGCCTTTCACATGAGTCTCCTTGTCACGGGACAGCAGCAAGGCGGCAGGGCTGTACTTCACACCATCACACCCCTAGTCATCCCCTCCTATCTCCGCACTCCTTGCCCTGTGCTGAGCAGAATAGCAGAGTGAAGATAATGATCCTCATTTATATCAGTTAAGGTCTCAGCCCACTCTGGAATTTATTTCATTAGGACTGTAGGCTGAATTTATTTTCATTTCTCCTACAGTACTACCTTGCTGCAGTGTAACTGAAGCATCTCTTTTTAGTGTACTAAAGTACCAGAGTTGTCTCTTCTAATTTCTTTCAACCTTCTTCAGCTTCCTTTTCCTCCCCTTCCCACTTCTTCTCGCTCTCCCTTTTGCAGGTTGTTTGCCTGCTATCAGCCAGCCTCTGACGTGGGATATTATCTGGATTCATAGGCTGCTGGCAGCAAAAAGGCAGCAGGCAGGGATGCCTGCCGGATTCGGGACACCGCTTGACTTGCAGGACAAACCCTAATCTCACTGTGAGGGACAGGCGCCTCTCCCTCTTCCCCCAGCTATAGCAGGTGAGAAGATGCACTTAAGCCTGTATGGGTGCTGCTTTCAGTTGAAGGAGGAAAGAGTGTGCCCATTGCCTGTAGGGCCAGGAATAAAAAACCAGTAGGGGCAAGAGCCAAAATTTAAAAAGGAAGGAAACAGGTGGGTACACTGGGAGCAGAGATCATGGCCCATTGCCTGTGGCTGAAAGAGGTGAATACGCTTGCAGTGCGGTGTGGCTGTGCATATCTTACCCTGGTATGGTCAAAAGCGGTACTTCGACCAGCCCTGTTCCCCCTCCGACCAGAGGCTGGGCTGGGACTGCCCTTTGAGAAGCTGTCACATCCCCAGGGAGCCTGGGTCCTCCCCTTACACCCCTTTATGCCTTTGAAGGAGGAAAAGGACGCAAAAGGAATATTTTCAAGAAGCCTTTTAAGGATTGCTGCCTCTCAGATCTTTGGCCTCTCCAAGTGAGGGACGTGGAGCGTGGAGGTTGCAGAGACGTGGCTTTTGCAGCAGTAAGGTCCCATAACACAAGCAAGAGCTGCCACAGGAGCAGCAACCCCAGAGAAGCCCACTCCATGCAGGCAGCCCATCTCCAGCGGCTTGACTGCCGTGGCCATGATGGTGGCGCCTGCAGTGGCTGCCATCTCCCTTCTCTTCCCACTCAACATCTGGCCAGTTATGCTGCAGAGTCACCCCTGTGCCACCGGCAGCATCCGCGTGGGTGCCACAGCTGTGGGACCTGTTTTCAGGGAAGGGGACACTGCCATGAGGTTATTGCCAGGCCTATCAGATTTTGCCTGATTTCTGCCATGAGGCTGGTACTGCCTCCCCCTCTTTCCATCCAAGCCCCGGTGCTCCCTCTGCTGGGAACAGTAAAGAGGTGAAAACCAACATAAAATAGGCAGGAATGTCCTGAAAAGTGTTAACACGGTGTTGCACTTGCCACTCACTGTGAGGCACACCTGCATAGTTGTAGCTGCAGCAACGTCATGGCTGCTGACTGCCTGTGGACACACTCAGCCAGAGTTTGGGGTTTTTTTTTAATAGTCTATACTTTAAAAGAGATGTAGAGCCTTCTTTTGTGATAGCCTGGCTTTAACATAGCCTGCCCAGCCACCCTGTTTGCCCCTAATGTGGGATTTTTTCCAAAGCCTGACCCTAAACTCTGAGTGCTGAGAACTGGTGGCTGAGCACACCCATCGCTGCTTCTTCTTACACCCTGTGCACAACTCGTAGTACAACCCTAGAGGCAAAGGTTTCCTTCACTGAGGGTGACCCCATGGTACAAATTGCCCTCTTCACGTAGCACTGGTGCTGCATTATCATACTGGAAATACCTTTTTTTGAATATGGGAAACAGCAAGGTTTAAATGTGTGTGCTTGTGTGGTGCACAAGCTTGCATCTGCCTATTGTGCTATCAATGGATGAGGATAAAGTGTCCGCCAAGCTCTCCGTCCATTTTGGAGGTGGCAGCAGCACATTTGCTTCTATAGAGAGCTTTATAGACTTGTTTCCCATCAATGGGCAGTCCTGACTGCATTAATTCCTTCCATTGAAACAAATGAGTCTGTGGCTGGATCTGGCTGCATGGCTTTCAAGGGAATTCATTCTGTATCTTTTATGTTAGTGATATCTGTGAAAAACAGGAAACTGTTTTCCCATCTCATTCACATAATAGATAAGATGAGAAATTAGCTGCTGGATGAGCATCCTGGGGGCTGTTTATTTTGTCACAATAAATAAGGCTCTGCTGCTGCTGCCTCCCCTGCACACACACCATGCACACACATGTGCGTGCATACACTCGTGCATGCACACTCACACTGACACCATCCCTCTTTCGGGATCATCTTCTCACTTGAGAGCAATTCTGCCTCATTGCCACAGACTCCCTGATTTGGAAAGATTTCCCTCCTTCAACTTCTTTTTTTTCGCTTGCTTCCTCCCAGAGCCGCTGCCTGTGGAGTGCCCAGGCTCCCCACGGCTGGCTGCGTGCCCCCCGAAATGAGGAAGGTTTGTGTGGGAGTGGATTTTCACCAGCACGACACATAACCCCTCCTGCTTACTACTCTTCACCC
Organism: Tetrax tetrax; assembly: GCA_009806455.1. Classification (NCBI taxonomy): domain Eukaryota; kingdom Metazoa; phylum Chordata; class Aves; order Otidiformes; family Otididae; genus Tetrax; species Tetrax tetrax. Next base: position 32,337 of record WHYT01013165.1, read on the forward strand.
TTCCATGTCCAGGGGCAGGGACTGAATGGGAGCCCCAACATGCCACACTGGTGAGCTGAGGGTGCACCCCAGCCAGTCACCCCCTCAAATGGCCTCCATGGCTGGACAGCAATTATTTTTCTCCAGCCCGATGAGGACTGCACCATCTTTCTATGCAGCTCCTTCCACAGACGGTGGCCAAAACCATGGCTGGGTACCTCTGTAACCCATGGGTGCTTCTTCCACCACTTCGTGTTTTGCCTACTTTTTGTCAATTTTTAAATTGAAGCCAACATCAGGCAGAATGAATCATGCTCAAGAGCTGCATTTAGGACAAAATGAAAGTATTCCCAGGAGAAAGAGAGGGTGCTTTTGCCCCCCGAATTGTCTTCCTGCAGACCCGGCTTGGAGGGAAGCTCACAGTCTTGGAGAAAATTTGAAAAAAGGAAAGTGTAGTCAAAGCAGAGGTGGCTTTTTTGCTTTGTTTTGTTTAATGTTTAGAAAACTAAAGAAAAGGAAATCAATTATGAGGCCTACCTGAATTTTATTTCCTCACCAAAAACCAAATTACTCAGCAAACTTATCGCTTGCTATTGCAGGCCTTGGTATTAAAGAAAACAATCAGGCCAGCAGGATTAATCTCTGACAGCTGCCTTATCTTTAACTTGCACCTTTGTTATTTTCTGATGAGCTTCTCTTTTTTTGCTGCCACGTTGTACCATACCTCACTGGTTCCTTTCATTTTATCATCAGGCAGGAGCGGAGGACCTTTCAGTTTATTAAAAAACCTTTATTTGTGAAGAACAAAGAGGGGGGAAAAAAGGCAAACAATGAGGTCAGACAATCTCCTTCTTGCCAGGAGTCACTCACCTGTTATTTAGAGTGTTATCAGTTAGAGGAGACTTGCATCGTTGAAAATTGGTCCCTGACAGCATACTCTGTTAATGCACACACCCGCTCGTGCACGCAAACACACACACATGTACGTGCAGGCACACAAAAGCCCTTTACAATTGACCCACACCAACCTCCAGACAAGGTCCTCTCCTGCCAAGGCTATAATATTTTCACTGGGGAAGTCCGTTTTTGTTCTGGCTTGGGTGTATCAGTCAGGGTCTGTGGCACAGGACTGCACCTCTGACAAGTGTGTCTGCATGAGGCTACTTACACCTCAAGCAGCATCCTCTGCCCCCCAGGAAAGCCTCCTGTCCTAACCTGCCTTGTGCTCTCCTCGCAGCTGGTGAGACGCAAGGTTACTTTGAAATTCGATCTCAAACAGTAGCCTTTCTCTTCTGCTGGGGCTGTTCACAGGCCTCTCCAATTAAGCTTTGCTAATGAGGTTGACTCAAGTAGCACCCAAAATGACTTTGTCAGGTAGGAACAGGTCCTTTCCCAACTGCAGTCCTCAATGTCATGTAGATGCTGATCCTCTTGGTGGAGGAAATGCCTCCTGCCTTTGTCCTGCTAGTGTGTTTTGCTGTGGAAGCCTTCACAGAAGCTTGTAGGGGCAAGAGGAGGTCTGACTGCAAAATGTGGAGCTGGGTTCCCACTCTGAACATAACAAATCCAGCTTGTGGTGGTTCTTTTGCCTTCTTTCCTCCCATTGAGTTCTGGACTTGTGGGATGTCCGCTCTTTAATATCAGGTCACAAATGACTGAATTTGAGTAAGCGGCATTATGTTGGTCCCGCAGGGCTGAGACCTGCACCTATTAAAACAGTTATAAAAACAGACTTCTCTTTCTGTAGTTTCAAGAGCAAACCAGCTTTGAAGCTGTCTTTAAGGAGGAAATTGTTGAAGACATTGAGATTATTGGTGGCCCCTTTATGACAGTGGCAATGGATTATGTGCTCAGTAAATTCCTTATACTCATAGCTTGTCTTGATGCATGCATTACACACATACATCAGTCTGGTTTATATAGCATAGGTAAGTTAGGGAGTACTTGCAATGTATGCCTTTCCCATAGGCTTATGGTCATGGTGGAAAAAGTCTCTCACAAATGAAGGAACAGGTCTAGTCTGGGATGGTCAGACATAATGGACCGTCAACAGGTAGAAGAATTGGGGAATCAGCTAAATGGGTCATGAGATAGAGTTTTAAACAAGACTGAGAGCCAGACAGGTAATTTTTAAAGTTCTTTGAAGGCTTCTCTGTACAGTTGAAGGCTAACTGAAGACCATGTGCATGCTAAAGGAGCTGTGGAGGTAATGTCACTGAGAATTTTTTCAGTATTTAAAAAGAGCTAACAAGAGAATCTAGGAAAAAAAAACAACCAAACAACCCATAAATAATCATAGTAAAATGGTGTTACTCAACCCCCACAAAAATTAAAAAATGCCTGGAACACAAACATGTGAACCTGTGGATACATACCTTTACCTTACTGCCTCCATGTGATCATAGACATGGTCATGTACATGAAGACAGAAGATGTGATGATCTAGCAGTATAAATGCTTTACTGGCAGGCGTTTAAATTGGTCTGCTGTAAATCATGCTGCCAAGAGTGGTGCATGGCATTCTTGTCCTTTGCCTTTCCTCTGAACCAGAGAGGGAAGCAGATGGTATAAAACTGTTTCTTCCAGCACTATGCCAATCCCATCCTAGCAAAAAAAAACCCCAAAACAACAACAAACCCCTCTGCTACCTTTTTGAGGCAGATTTCAGTCTTCTTTACGCCACTGAAGAGCAAAAATCCCTCAAAAAAAAAAAGCTTTTCTACAGGTAACAAATGCACAGTTGCAAAAGGTTGACATCTTATGCATTTTCCTGCTCAGGTGCTTTGGGGAGCTGGGTTTCTCTCCTTTCCTGGGTCTTGGGGTGAGTTCTGCAGTGTGTTTTGCCCTCAGTTTTGTCCTATGAGCTCTAGGCAAAAAGTCTTCTCTGCCACATGTGGCTACAGAAACTGAAGGTCTACAATTGTCATTGCATAGCCAAAAGCGACTGTGAATTGTGGCTGGTTTATTAAGCAGAAATACACACAGATCTCTAGCTAGGAGGGATATAATTGTCCATAAAAGGAGCAGATGTGTTTCCAAACTGTGGATATACACAAAGAAATGCTTTTTGCAATCATGATCTATTCACCTATGTGTGTATATGTGTACATACATGTGCCTATCAGCTGTATCATCTGAGACCGTTGGTTATTTTCAGCAATCTACCTCTCTTCTTTCTAGGTGTTTTCATTTCTTCTCCGGAGGCACTGTTCAGTTTGATGGCTCTGTTCAAATCTGCAGTGCACAAACCCAGCTGAAAAGAACCTGAGAAAATGAGCAGAGACAGCCACACAAAGGGAGCGTGGAGGGCACTAAAATCAGAAGAAAAAGAAAGGTAGGATAATTCCTTGACAAATGGATCTTCGGGATCCACTGCTGTTGTGGTTTGTTATTGTACTCCATGCCTTGTTGTTGTTATTTGCTTGTTGTTTTTTTCTTTTTTTGACAGCATGCCTTGGTCAGTATCTCTGCCCTTTCCTCTCTAGACCAACAGCAGTCATATGTTGTAGTCAATTCCATGAGCTTAAAGGACACTTGAGGCCCCAAGAACACCCTTGCTAGCAAACAAGTCAGTGGCGGCACGTAGCATGAGCATGCAGGAGTAACCTGGCTTACTCCCTTCAGTTTGGCCATACCTTCTGAATTCTTCCCAGTGCAGCGATACTCTACTGTTGTCTTTCCTTTGCTGGCTCTCCAGTAAACAGCACCGGCCTGAAGCATTTGTAATTTTTTATTTGATTTCATTTATGCTGTGCACAATCTTAGATTGCATTAGCTACAGTTAAAACAAAAACAAATCAAAACTCATATCCCCTACTGAATTACACTACCATGACAACAATGAAAGTAAAAGTATCCTCATCAAAACCTCCCTTCTTAGCCCACCCCAATATATTAAGCTAAAGCTTAACAAAAGAGACAAGTTTTGCAACATGCCCTGGAGGTTCACCACACAAGGAAGCAGATTCAAGAGCTGTGGGCCGCCTTCTGCAGAGAAAAGAGCCATTTCCAAACGCGCTGCTCCAGGGACTGTCAGTTCAAATGCCTTGGCTCATCTCAAGGGCGGACCTACTGTTGGTAGGCAGAGGTAGTCTCTTGGGGAGGACGGGCAGGTTCAAATCACAAGGAGATTTAGAAACTACGGCCTGAATTGCACCTGGAAATGAACTGAAAATTGGCGCAGCCTGTGTACCATCTGCGCTCTATGGTTTGTGTCTGAAATGTGGATATGTAAGCAGGCAGCTGCATGCTGCAATTAGCTGAAGTTTCTGAGTGGTCCTCAGACGTAGTGCTGAGCAGACCACATGGCAGCGATCCAGTCTGGAGATGAGAGAAGCACAGACAATGGCGACACAGTCCAACAGGACAAGAGGTTGAAATCTCCTCACTGAGCAGCTAGGAGGAGGGGAAATAAACACTCATAGCTCCTGCTGCTGCTGGAACATTCAAAAGCATCTGGAAATCCAGGAGGCCTCCTCCAGCCGGACGGCAAAGGGCAAGGCTTCCCTCCATCCAGACGGCAAGCATCACTTTTGTCATCTCCCCCAATTATTTCCTGCCGCCATTATCATTTTGATTTCATGTGCAGTCAGCTCTTGTCTTCCAAGCCCTGGGTTTGGATTGAGCCTGAGGAAGCCAAATGTCTGCCGAACCTGAAGTCCCATGAAATAAGAGTCACAGAGCTGAACATCATGAGCATTTTGATGGCGTTGTTTTCCAGCACTGTGATGGTTCCTTTGTGAGTATCACAAGCCATCTGTGGAAAAAGCGATGAAATAACTTTCTAATAACCCAAAATACATGCAATTTTTTATCCACATCAGAACCTCTTGACCATAAAATAGGTGGGTGCAAAATTTAAGTATTTTGAGGCATAAGCCCTGTTATGGAAGACTTTCTCTAAAGTTAACCTCAAAGATGGTGATCTCCTTGCTGCAGTGAGCAAAGTCTTTTTGAGGCCTGCTAGCACTACCACATCCAGGATGATGCTGAAGTGTGGTGAATTTTAGTTCTAGTTACAGAGATGAGGAAGACTGCAGAGACTTCTCTGGAGAAATTTTGGGGAGGAAGATAGTGGCTTGAAGTAGGATGTTGAGGTTGGAGTTTTACTGTTGGCCAAGAGTCACACAGATCTAAGAACCCAAGTATACAGTACTATGAGTTTATGATGTATGGAAGGGAGGTCAAGCACCGGTTAAATTACAAGATGACAACTGCATTATCACGAACCCAATGGGTCTGACCTGCCACTGCATCGCTCAAGTGTTGGGCTTGTGTAACTCCTCCAAAATGACTTCTCTCTGCCGAGGCATCCTGGAGCAAAGCATTGCACTGGAGCTGTGTGACGGTGCAGCCAGTGTCATTTCATGAGAGACAGACAGCAATTGTGGTTCTAGGGGTGAATAAGTAAAATCACTACACCTCACAGTTTAGACAACAATGTAACCTAATGGCAGCCATTCATTAGCTAAAAGGGGTTTTATCAATACAACAAAGTGGAAACTCAGAGAGACAGATTCAGATGGGGAGCAGATTCAAGTATTTCAAGAATGATCATATGTCAGGCGTGGTCATGTCGAAATCAACTTTATATCATCCAGATGTGAAAGGTTTGGCGTAAAGTTAAATTTGCTCGCTGGGCTAACTGAAATGGAGGGTACACTTCTTTCCACACAGTAAACGCTGAATAATCAGCCCGGCATGGGATACCCTCCTTGATTTTGTTCCAACACACTCAACATCCTGGGGACCAGCAGCTAATTTCAAACTGGATGGCTTTGCTTTTAAGTGGTGTGTAAGACAGAACTGTAGCACAGGCTGAGACTGTTGCTGGCAGTTATAATAATGGTCTTTTTGCTAGTGATCTGTACACATTTGATCTTGAGTTGCTGAGAAAAAACAGCATAGAGAGAGCTCCAGGACACAGCTTGCACAGGGCCCTTGCTAGTAGAATGGTGGGGGAGACTTGCACTCCAGATTTCTGCTCACTTGACATCAGCTTTGAGTTTTCTCCTAGCAAAGTGCACCTTGGTTCAGATTTGCTAGTTCATATTTATGCCTAGGAGAAGACAACTGCAATAGTACTAATGTAATTGTCTGCACAACAAATTTGGTAGTCTTGATTTAAAAATTCTGTTTTGGAGCTGTATGACCTTCTGAAACTTTGGGGACATGTGGTCTACCAGGTCACCTACCTACCCGGATGTCTCAGCACATCAAATCACTTGACCGTCGTGATCCAAGTTTTTTATGGCTTCTTGTGTTGACCATGCCAGTCTGTCCTGGGGGATTCCTACCACTTGCTTGTCTTCCTGTGCTGAATTGAACATCAGTTACATACCTTCATTTCCAAGGCCTGTCGTGAGTGATTCCCCAGCTAGCACACCACTGGGTCACCGCCATCTCTTGCATACTCATGGAATGTCTACTTCCACCTCCAGTCAGGCAATTTTCTGGTCTCCATTGCCCATTTGTTAAATTTTCAAACAAGTGCCCCTGTGTCTTTTTCCCTGTTGCCTTGTTAAAGTTTCAAACAAGTGTCTCTCTGTTTTCTTTCCTGCTGCCTTTTGTGCTCAAGATGCATCCCCTGCAGCCAAATCCAAACTTGCCTTATTATGGCTGTCCAAACCGCCTTGAAACTATCCTCTATAATGGTATCTATAAAAGGCTGGACGACTGCTCATGAGTATGCTGGAGTGACTGCCTGTCCAGCTGACTACTATTTTCCTGCTATTTCCTTGTATTTCCTTCCTGTCCACATTTGCCTGGGGTCTTTTTTTCTCCCACTAAGCCTAATTTCTTTGCAGTTTAGAGTATTTTATTTCACTATGCTTATACAGCATGCACCACAATGCAAGCTTTGCCTGTGGCTAGGGCTCTTGGATGTGATGGTGGTTTTTATCAGGTGGAGATGTACTTCTGGGAGAGAGGAAGATCCCTGTGTTGCCTCTTGTTAGCACTGGTTAGTGTGGATCATGCGTTCCTCAGTCCCCCAGCACGGCTCTGCAGCCTCCTGGCACTCTCCCTGGAGTCCAGCCCTACAAATTCAAGATGTAATCTGCAAAATTTGGAGAGACTTTACAGTGAAGTAACGCCATGCTGCAGCACAAAAAAAAGGTGCAAGGTCAACCTCTTTCCCTGATGCAAAAGGACAAAATGCCATCCTAGCAAGTGGAGGCACAGCCATGGTCCGTCAGCAGAAAATGAGCCCCTTTACAGGTGGAGTAAGTGCTGTCTCTGCCTCTGGTTTGAACAGGCAACTGTGGGCTCATGGCTGTCTTAAGCAACTCAGACCAGGTCAGCAATGGAAAGAGGAAGGGGAAGGGGAAGGGGAAGGGGAAAAGGAGAGAAGGGGAAAGTGCATGAAGGGAGGAGAGGGAGAGGGAGAGGAAGAGGGAGAGGGAGAGGGAGAGGAG
>WHYT01013165.1:58324-74803 GCA_009806455.1 Tetrax tetrax
GAGTCTGTTTTTGCCCGTGACGGTAAGGATTTCTCCCTGTCCTTATCTCAAACCTCGAGTCGTTTTTCTTAAATTGTCTCTCTTTTCTTAAATTATCTCTCCCTATTCTCTCGGAGGGTGGGGGGAGTGAGAGAGAGACTGCGTAGTCTGGTCCGGATTGGGGCTAAACTACGACATGCGCAAACCAAATTATAATTGTTTTTAAAGGGGTGAGAATCATTAGTTTTGAAAATAGAGTGTGAGGGAGCTGGTCACTCTGCACTGCTCCTCTTGCACCACAGACTGTGTCACTGGTTACTAAGACCTTTGCAGAAGTACATGACCCAGGGAGCTCAGTGCCCTTAGTGTCCCTGATGCATGGATGCTGCAGACAGATGTGTATGTGCGCACGTGGCTTTTAAATGTTTGATTATATATGTTTAAGTGCATGTGATTTTACACATAGCACACCTTTGTGCTTGGCAAATAAAGTTGGTACAATGCAAATTGTCCTTTACCAGACACAATGGAGAATATTAAATGGAAGACTAAAAACTATTATTATTAAGTACTGTTACTATTTAATGTGCAATGCCAGAAGATAAATTTTTCTTATGCTTCCCCTTGTCCTGTGATATTTAAGATGTCCCGTTCACAGCCATCCTTACTTTGCCTAATTCTGGCACTACATTTGACATCAAACACTTCTGTCCTGAGAGGGGTCCTGACAGTCTTTAATGCGACAAAATGATTTGGCCTTCCTGTCATCCAGTTTAAATCACTTTTCTACCCACGCATAAAAACCCGCCATTGCAATTCATGATGGCCACAAGCAAAACACGCTGGTCCCAGCCTAACCTTCAGATGCACGGTGCAGGGTTGTCATCATAATTGGAAGAGATAGATAGATTTTCACTCTGCTTTCCTAAAATTTTGTTTATGATTGAGTAAATGTGCCACTAGCAGTTGAAAATAAATGCTGTTAAAAACTTAGCCCAGAGCAACAGCAGCACTACTGTGTGTGCTTTTCATACACATAGATACATACATATATATACACCTATATATATACGTACATATAAATAAAACAGAAAGGGTATATGAACAGGTCAAGTTGCTAGCTAAGATTAGGAAAAAAATCCCCTTCATTGCTAAACAGTACCCTGAACTCCATTTTCTTACAGTGTGTTGTACATTTCCCCCCATCAGAGAGGGTGAAAACATAAAAGCAATGCTACAGACGGCTGCATGGGGGAGGGTTTTCTTCCTCACAATTTCTACTTCTGTCAAGCCACCTGAGAAGTTGATATGAGAAAGGCATTTTAGAATAAAGACATTGCTCTGACAGCAAATACAAATGAAATAAAATTGGCCTAAGGCTTTGATGCCAGAACCTGAATGGAGAGCTGAGACTTGGCAATGCACTAATTTAATGCACCAGAGAAATAGAACTAGAATAATTTGCAATGCAGTATGATGAAAGAAGAAAATATAACAAACCCAGATATTAAAATAGACTTTCCAGCCTGTGTATATTCGCATTTTGCACTCAAGTTGACCCATAAACATAGCACGAGAAGTAAATGTGTGCTTTTCCCTTCTCTTGGAACAACGCTGTTGGGTGTGGGGTGACATCACGTCAGGAGCTTGGCCCTGAGATTCCAGAGGAAAGGAACTGAGGACCTCACAATTTGTGAATAAATTCTTATTTGTGGGGATCTCCTAACTCTAGAAATAACAACCACCAGGCACGTTAAGCCATTCCTCTTGGCACTCAACAATCAAACAGGCTTTGTGGAATATTTGAAAGAAAGAAGGCACTCAGGACACACGGTGCATGCCACTGATGTTTTCCTTCCTGTGCATGTGCACACATATCCCTAGCTTCCTCCCAATCCAGTTACTTTCCTTAGTGTAAAAACTCTTGAGTTAAGGATTATTTGGGGTTTCATACTTGTACAGCATATATAACTAGAAGTGTACAGGTCCATAAAGGGGGATCCTATGTGTTACCACAATGCAAAGTGGAAAACTAATGGCCAATGGATTAAAGGTTGAGTTGGTTTGCATTAACATGTGAGTCTGTTTATTTTCATATCCTCCAGAAGATGTAATTTACTAGTCTCTAATGTTTTTTCAGGTTTGTATGTCCCAAATATGAGTTGTTTAACATTTTTTTGCAATAGGCATTTTGGCATGTACTGAATTCATTTTATGGTATTAAGTCAGCTGTAGAGAAAAATAAATAAATTGTTGAAGTATCAGAGCCAATTATGGGCACTGTTTCATGTGTTGGATTCTGCATTTCTCCTTTAGATATTTAAATTATTCCAGTGCACAGGCCCAGTCATTCCAAGTCTTTGGATGTATTTAAAGCAACTGAAAATCTCTTTGCAACATGAAAGTCAAATACTATTACAGTCCCTTTAACAAATACTAATGGTTACCTTAAGATTGTGGTAGGATATAAGTTTTAGTATAAAATTCTACCTGCTAATAAAGGAGTGTTTAAGCTGCACAGGAAAAGTGCCATGAAGTAAAAGTAGTAACAACAATAACAGCAACAACTCTATTTTAAAAACCTGGATTTGAAGACGACACCATCCTCATCTACCGGTATAAGTCACTTCAGTTTCTTCAGATGTAGAACTTGACTGAACAGCTTGACAGTGATGTGCAGCAAAAGAAAGCAAGACACGCAGAATTACAAAGCATTCTCCTAAAGGGAAGACTTTGCCATTAACTCTGTTACACAAACTGTCCTTAAGAAGGAAAACAGCAATTCAAATAAACCACTCAGTAGTTTGCATCTAATTCGTAAGCCTGAATCCTCCAAATTATTAATTATGGGTGGGAAGAGCAAGAGTACAACTACTGTCTGTTTCTGTCAGTAGACTAATAAAATGAAGATAGTGGTGCTATCTGATTTATCAGGAATTTATGTACATTAGTTAAGCTAAAACTTTGTGACGAGTATACAAACTATCACAAGTAAACAGCTTCTTCGAGCCTGATGGAAAAAGCTCCAGCATGCTGCAGCAGCCATGCATTTGTGCATTATAACATACAGTTTAGCCTATTTTTACGTTAACTATCTGATTTTCTGCTTTTCACACAGATGTAAAAAATCCTAGGTTAGCGTGTAAAGGAAGGCGAAGCTTGTAAGCAAGAGCTGGCCAGCTGGTGATGGAGGTTATTAACTGAGGACAAAGCAGACATTTACAACAGTGGGGCAGAAAAGGGAGAACAAAACAGAGATCTTTAGTTATACTTTTCTCCTTCAGAAATATCACTTTGTCTAAGGCAGCTCAAACACTTGGGGGAAAAAAAAAAGTAATAACATGAGTGTTTTGGTTTCCCCTAGGCATTTTCCATGCTCTAGATATCCCCAGAAAGTAACACAGCATCCTAGCTCACCACTGAATAATGTCTCAAATATGCCCTTCCCCTCACTGGCTGGAGGGACTAATTTATGAAGAGAGATTAAAAGAATTAAATATAGATAGCTTTGCTAAGTGAAGACTACAGTGGGACAAAAGAATAGCCTACAAATACACAGAGGGGGTAAATTCCTGAGGGAGGTGAATTATTTAGGACAATAGGAGTGGGTTTAACTAAGAGTAATGGGATGAAATTAAGAATAGGAAGAATTAAGCCTAATATATAAATGAAATCTTCTTGACAGCAAGATCTATTTGGTCGTGAACAACTGTCCCTTGGGAAGTGATGGAAGACCCATCACTTGGTACGTTTAGAGGCAGGTTTTGACCGAACTTCAGTTAATGCACTGTGGGAAACAACTTGCAGGGAAGTATGTGAAAGGAATTGATAGGTATTGTTGGTCTCCTCAGTCTTTCTGTAATATATCTCATGAAACCAACCCCTGAGCTCAGTGCATTGATTTTGCTATCGTCACACTTGGACCACATGGATCCAGAGGCTGCTGGGCGAGAGCCTCACCATCACTGTCCCTTTGCCCAGGTGGAGGCTGGTAAATCTAGCACAGTCTTCTCTTGGCATGGGTTCATTTGTCAGGTCTGGGTGCAAACGATGGCTACCCTCATCATACGGCTCCTTCTGTACTCTCGGGTGCTGAATTATCCTTTCCTTCCCACTTATCTTACACCACCCCATGGAGGCACTGCCACAATTTCTTCATCTTTAAAATCTTCCGGCACAGCTTCATGTTGTGAGCTCCCTGAACCTGCAAATGCTCGAAATGCCTCCCTCTCTTTCAAATGTGCATTGGGAAGATAGTTCTTATTGCCATTACAATTACATTGCATTTGAGTTTTGCTGTTTGTTATAGAAAGCTGGTGATGGCTTCATCTTATTTTTTAGGAGCAGAAGAGACATGGTTTCTGCAGCTAGCTGCAGGATCCTCAACTCTGTCATACGCCTGTGCATAAGAAGAAGCTGCAGTACAATATAGTTTGTACGTGCATTTATTATGATTAAAACGGCATTAAATAAAGAGACATGAAGACCATCGCTTTTAAAGCAGCAGCATACAGAACTATGCTTAACGTGGTTTAACCGATCATTCAGACCCTCAAAACAGGAATAACATGTTGTGATGGAAAGGTGCATCTGATTTCTATTATATTGAAAAGCTCCATTTTGACACTTAAGACACTTAAGAGTCATTAAGGCTTCCTAGCTAAGACATGGAGTGCTTCTATATTACCCCTGCAAATCTCTCTCACCCGGAGTCTCGATGTGACCCCATTGATTCCCCAGGACCATGCCACAACCCCGAGGGACGAATGCCCTGCAGAAAGGGGGCTTTGAGAAGGACCAGCCTCACACAAAATGAATTCAGTAACTCCAGTTTGTCATTTTGCCCTTCTTTTGCAGGGAAAAAATACCCACCACCACCAAAAAAAAACATGCTAGTGATTTCTTTTGACTTAAACTGGGCATTCAAAAAGCTGTTTTTATTAATGAATCATATTAAGCCATCAGTGAAAGGCTCCCTGACTCTGTTTAAATAACAGGCTATGATTCCTCCCTCCCGCACCCCCCTTCCCTTTGGCTCCACTGCTATTAATTGAGGAGTTTCTTTGTTTCTTTTCTAATGAAGCTAACAGAACACATCTGTCAGGTGCTTGTATTCTTCACCCGTCTATAGTATGTAATAGCCCAGCTGGAGGCTATAATGCTACACAATACCCCTGGCCGTTACAGCAACTATTTATTCCTGGGCTTTTCCTCAGATAGGGATTTGAAAAAAGTCTGAAATTTGGGCCTAATTGCTATTTACACAGCGATAGACACCTGTTCTAGCTGAGACACTGGCTCATGAATCCCACACCTGAGACCTTAGGGAAAGCGAAGGGGAAAATTTCAAGCAGCTGGCAGTCCAGTTCAGAAACAGAGAGCTTTTCTATGCGATATGTATGTACAGTACATAAATTCATGCCTGCGTATTGCCATAGCTACTGTTTCACAGCCAAATGTTCATTTGAAGGCTTAACATATGCTGGTTGTGTGGACACACGTACACAACCGGGAAGAGAGAGGTTTTTTTCTGCCTTCACTTCTACATTTTCATTGGACTCTCCCAAATTCCTTGTGCCAGGATTTCTTTCTCCAAAGATCAGTGGCCGCGGGTTGCTGCCAGCCACTGAACTTCCACTCTCGCCTCACGTCGTGCAGCACAATCGCTCCATTTTGCCCCTTGTTTATGCAAAGGATCCTGCTCTTCCTCTTTGTTTTTGTTCGGGGGAGTTTTTCTCGCCCACACGCTCCTTAGGAGCAATAGTCCATGGCGACGGGGATGGCGAGGGCTTTGTTATCATAAAGCTGCTAACGGTGGGGATGCAGTGCAAAACCATACATGAATCTAAGATAAGTTAGCAGCCTCTCCAACGCAGTTAAGAGCTCAAATTGATTAAAATGCAATTAGCTCATAAAACTCCCTGTTTATTACCTCCGATGTTTGTCAAAGACACAGAGCTGAAGAAAAGGTTTCTTTCTGTTTCTCTCTCCTGGCCATCATCATTCTTCCTCCTTATTTGTTTCTGTTCAGTACCAAACAGCCGCATTAGTTAGGTGAGGGACAGAAATAAAATGTTATTGCCCCGCCACGTTATCAGATGACAATATCCTCTGCCACTGCCAGGGGAGGGAGCCGGGGCATCTGCATTTTACAAAACTTGTCCCTGCAGTTGGGAGTAGCTCTGAGCTTTTCAGTCGAGACCTTTCTTCTGTGGGACGACCTTTAATTCAGCCCAGTTCTTTAATCTGGCAATGTGTTGTCGTCCTGAGCCCACCTTTATAATGCTCCTGTTTGAGGGAAGGGGAGAGGCAGGAGAAGAGGTTGAATAATTAACTGGAAAAATTGGTTCTTATGTCATGGAAAAGACATCTGAGAGCTGCTGAACATCAAATGCAAAAAGGGAAGGTGAGGAATAGGAAGGTTAATACACAGATTTTTTTTTTTTTAAGGTGAGAAAATCTCATACAAGAGATGAAATAAGACTACCCAGCCAAGCCAAATATTCTAGAGGCTTTTAAAAACATATATATCAGAAACAGAAAGACGAGTCAAGGAGCCAACAGAACTTTTAAGATGAGGTGGGGATACCCAGATTGGTGAGAGACGAAGGGGATACTGCTAATATTAATTATTTGCCGCAGGGCTCACAAAAGCAGCTCAGTAGCTGAGGATAGAAACAGAAATTCATTTCCCAGAGGAGGAGGAAAGAAGTAGTGAGTGATCTCAGGGTCACTCCAGGACAGGTGATAATGAAATTAGAGTTAATGAAGATTAGGAAGACACCAGGCCCAGATGAGCCTCCAACCCAAGAGTGTGAAGATGATGCTGGTAATAAATGCTCCCTGCACATGAAGAGGAACTTAAAGGTAGAGGGAAACCATGGCTGCATCTGATTTGACAGAAGCTCTGTTATAATAGCAGACCTTAACCTATTTCTTCTAAAGACTGAAGTTTTAATAGCTGCTGAGTACCTAGGATCACAGTCTCACCCTGGTAATGCTGCTAATGCACCTCTTCCATCTCTGGAACAGCCTCCAAATTAAAGGGAACAGGTAATACAGGATGGATTAGATATAATTTCCTTACTATTTAGCCCTCTATGGACTGGGACAGTCTCTAGTAGAAATCAAACTATACATGCGTATGTATATGTATTTATATTCTTTGCTGCAGAAGCTGTACATGCGTGTGAATATAAAACACAGGAAACAAGATGAAAGCAAGCAAAACTGGAAATGTAACCCCCCTTGCAGAGACAATGAAGTGATGAGGTGACAGCTCTGACCCACCGCTGGCTCGTGCCAGGGTGATTTAGGAGGACACAGCCTCCAGCTGTAGCCTAGCCAGTGGGTAGGGACCTAGTGACCGAGTCTCCACTGTAGTGGCAATTGCCACTACAATGGCAATCAATTTTGATTGCCTGATATAATTTTATATTCAACAAGAGTGCTGCCTGGGGCAGCTCTGAGGATGTGCTGTCTGTTCCGCGGCCTGTAGTTCCCTGGGGATGGATGTGTGGTTACTTTACATCTGCAAGTAGAAGAGTCTGAGACTGTGGTGCTTGCTGAGCAAAACTTCTGCTGATTCAGATCCCATGCCTAGCAGTTTTTCATTGTTTTCAAGTGTCGTGACAGGATGTTAGTGTCCTACCCACCTCACCTCTATTTCACCAATGTGATGCTCTTATGGGTCTGTTCTGGATGCACAGTTTTGTCCTCAGTATCAGACTCATCCACTGCTAGTCTCTATTAATGCCTATATATTCTGTATTTGACCTGGTTTCTAATATGAACTGTCTCTTAAATTTTGGTTCTTAGCACCCCTTGCATGTGTTACAGATCCGATCACCTTCCTCTGTGTTTCTGTTGTCACAGATGCCTTCACCTGAGCTGCAATAAGCTGGTCTTCAGGGCAATCCCTTGAAATGCCTTTCTGCTCTGAAAGTTTTGGGCTTTGAATTTTATTTTTTTTTTAATCAAGTAAATTACTTCCTAATTGAGAATGAAAACATTACGCTTTTGAGTAAATTGTAGTTATCCTCTCATATAGATCAGCTTTTTGTATGCTGCTGCCTCAAAAGCTTTCTTGTTGTCTAGGTAAATAATGCTCAGTTTCCTTCCATTGATTCTGGGTGTTACTTCTGTGATGATTTCTCTCAGCTTTGTTGGCCATAATGTTTTTTTATAAAGATATGCGTATACCTTTGATTGGACAAAGCGTCACTGAATGTTGCACTACTCCAGCTCTTTGTGGCTGGCATCTTCCCTGTTACGGAAATCAAATTTACAGCTGTGAAGGGTTTTTTTTAATAATTAGGTCTGCATCTGAGTTTAGCAGCTTCTGATGTTCACCTCGTTTTCCTTTGTTACCTCTCTAACCAAATGACTGTATCAGGAAAATGTAGTTGTCAGGGTGCCATTCCCAGCTTTATTGTCTTTGTTGTAGGTTAAGCCCTTCTGTGTTACACATGAAAAGTGCAGGGTGAGCAGCACCGGTCTCAGCAAATGTAAAGAATATTTAGGCAGGCAATGCAAGCTCAGGGTGACCAGACAGTCTATGTGACAGCATCATCATTTTGGTTTGGCTCATATAACAGGTGAAGTTCTAGGTATAAGGGAAAGAAGCAGTTAATAGATTTTAAGATAGCTTTATATGAAGGTTCCTAGTTTCTGATTGTCAGTGGTCAGAATAATCAGCAGCAGTAGTTTATTTCCAGCTCTGACTGGTTCTCAGATTTCTGTCTAAACTTGGCTAAATCTGAATCCCAGGTTACTTCCAACTTTTCCACCATACTCTCTTTAATGTCCAAGTGTGAAAAAAAAAAAAAGTATTTAGTCGTTAGAAGTTTGTAAGTGAAACAGTTTGCAAGGCTTCATCATGGTCTAAAAACCATTCAGTTCTGATCATTACTGCAGTATTTTCTTGACATCTTTGCTCATGTTGACAAACACTTAGCCTTTGAGAAGCCCTGCTTATTTTCAGCAGCACTATACCCAAGATAAAACAGAGTTAGTTATGGAGAGAGAGAATTTAATACTGTATGCTCTGACCTTCCTCTGGGGAATGTTCTCCTGACCAACATATTTTTGCCTGTGTGTAATCTGAAATACAGAATATACATACATACCCAAATGTATGTGTATTTGTGCTTTAAAAAAAGCATATAAATCTAACAAAATGAGTCTCCTGAAATTGGTGAGACTTGACAGATAAAGGCGTTGCACAACGTATGCAAAGATAGCAGACCAGAAATTTTAAACCCAGCTCTAGAAATCAAATGAATGAATTAAAAATGGATGGGAAGAGGGTGGTGAGGGCTTCTCAGGCTATGAACTCTTTGGAGCCAGGGCCTCACACCACTGCGTCTTTGTACAGTGCCTTGCGCAATAGGGTTTCGTTTTTTCGGCTGGCTCTCAGGCACAGCGGTAATGAAAATGATTAACGGTGACAACACGCTTTAGTGAGACTCGTGGGGTTGGCCCTTCCCATGTGTGAACGTCTGGCCACACAGACCATCTCCTTCTTACCAGGAACTGCAAAACATCCCTGCGGCCAACACAGTAATTGCTTACAGAGGAAATTAATGTTGGGAGAATATTTAATGTATTTTAAGCTTCCTTTTAATGCTTTTTAGCAGGTGGAAACAAGGAAGAGATTGAGCAGCATGTGAACAGCCTGTCCTCAGTGGACCACCAAAAGGCTGGAGCAGCTGAATTGGGCTATCAGAGGCACTTCCAGATGTTGTCCAACGGCATCTATTTGTACAGTTGTGTGGAATAATAGTCGAGTCCAGATGTGATTGAGTTACATCTGAGTTCTCAGGGAAAGAAACATGCCTATACATGATATAGATATTATACAGTTGCTTGGCATACTCCAGGAGTTTATTTTACATCCAGCATTTAACCTCTTTTCCCCCCAAGGTACAAATGTCAATATTGGATTTTCTCCAGTTGAATGAATGTGTCACAGGGCAGATTAACCACTGGCAGTGACAAAGAACTTTCACTTGCCAAAATGAAATTTCTCACAAATGGATCAAAACAGTCTGAGGTACAGAAAAGAAGCAAGATGGGAAATCTTGCCAAATTTAGTCATGATGTTTCATTAAACTGATCTTAAGACCTCGGCTTATGTGCTTTATCTAGGAGCTCCTGCTTTCAGCTGGTGGGAAGTACAGACTGAAGTGTGCTGGCGTGTCTGTGTGTGCAAGTGCACAGGGACGAGGTGGCAGGGCATCACCTAATGAGACAGATGAAGCTAACACTTATCACAGCGGAGTTCCTCAAAAGCCTACTGCTCTCTCTGGTTATTCCCATTTTCACAGTGTAGGCTGAATTTCCCCTGTCACTCTCAGGGTAATGTTGCTGTTCCACCATTTATTGTTGCTCTTCGTTAATCGCAGAGTGCTGTGTGAGGTACATGGGCTGTGGGAGGACCTGGTCCCCATGAGCTGAGTACCTTAAAAGCATGGCTCCTTCTCCCACCCTCTAAACCTGAACGGCATTTATTATTCCCATGTAAGGAATCTCTCCCTTCGTTTACATCATAACATAGGTTGTTTAAGTTAGCTCAACTCACCTCTGATTTAGTTCTTGCTGGAAAACTGACCTGCCTGTGTTATTTATTGTTCTTTCAATTTTTGTGCTCTCTGCAAAGCTAAATGGCAATAACTTTATATGTTCTTCTAGTTCACTGATTCTTTCTTTTTTCCTTGGTATCATTTCAGAGCTCTTTATCAGTTTTCCACTTCTGTGATTTTTAAGTTTTACATGTTTATTGCCTTGTTAATTATCATGAAAAGGGGGAGGGGAGGAGACAAAGGGAAGAAAAAATAGGATACACATGAATCTGTTATTAATATATAATGGATACAGTAATGTTGTCCCAATTGTTCACCACCAAATGTTAGCATTCACAACAGTGATTTGCAAGGCAATGTGTTAGTGAAGTGTGGTGAGTGCAGGATTCAAAGCCTAGATCTGCTTTCTGTTTGCTTTGACTTTACATGACTCTGTTCGCTGTGAGATAATTGCAAACACAGGCATCTAGTAGGCAATGGAAAAGGATATACCAAAGAGATGTGGATCTGATTTTTCTAGGCTGTTAGGGTACACATATAAGGTCAGAAAGGGTGTTGCTGGATGTTAAAAGCATCAAAAATTATTTAATATTTTAAAATTACCATTTTTATATAACCTGAACTGAAGAGCTTTTAAAGGTCTGGCTGAATCTTTCTTATTTTTGAAAAGAAGGAGCTCCAGTAAAGGAGGAGAAGGTCAGTATTAAAAGTGACAACTTCTCACTCAATCCAGGTAATTGAAATTACCTTCAACTTGAAGAAGATCCTGGGCCAATAACATCAGGGTTGTTAATCGCATCAATACAGGGTGAAATGAGTATAAGTGAAAATTATGTAACAGCTAATTTATTTTATTTTTTTTTTCAAACTTGATACCTTTTAGTGGTGAGATTTCCAGTGTGATGACTAAAAGTACCTGTATGTCATGGTAGGCATCTATAAAGTGCCTGACTTGGTGCTTGATCCATTTTGGTCAGCTCAGAGGACTGTTGTGTCACAGAGATCCGCAGCGGTCCAGCTGGATGGGCAGTGGAGCAGGAGTCATGGAAGTTGCGCAAATTCTTGCTGCAACCAGAGCATGTCTTGGATGAAATTGTCCTATCTTAACTGAAAAACATCCACTGATCTATAATCAATATGGCACAAGCAAAATGGATTAGAATTTTCTATTTTAAATAATCAAAAAGCAACTGTATTATTACTGCTAGTTAGGCAGTGGTTGGTATGAATTATTAGTATAAATAATATATTGTAATGATTTTTTTTTTACAGTAATAGTAACAGAAGAGAGTCAAAAAGTCTGACACATCCAATAATTTCATGAGAAATCAGTATCTAGTGGATCCTAAAAGGATCTAATGAGGACATCCCTGCCACTGAAGGGACAGGAGGTGGTTAACAATGGCAGTCTCTGACCATTGTGGTCTGGAGCTGGGTCAAAAGCTGCAAGCAGCCGAGTGCCCTTCCTCTGGGTACTGAAGAGCACAGGGGGAGATGTTGGAGCAACGCCCTTTCCCTGTAGGTTGTTTTCTACCTATTGTGTTTACATATTGCGTTCCCTGTCTATGTCAGGCTGACAGCAAGCAGACAACTGTAGTGCTAACAGAATGTTTGGGTAGTCTCTGTTCCTTAGGAGTGGTGATTTACAAAGTTTTACCAAAGTCCTGAAAATAGCATAAGCAGGAAATACCACCCTGAAAGGTAGGAGCAGTATATTTATTAGGGAATGCAAATAAAAATGTAAATATAAAGGAGAGGAGGAGATGGCCAATAATTGGGAGCTGCTCCAGGAGAGCGGGTGGGTGAAGACAGGGCAGCTGTCTCACGCGAAGCAAGAGGAAACTTAAAGCAAGAAACTCTGATATAAACCAAGAAGCCTGGCCCTGGAAGAGCAGCCAAGCTGGCCGTCTCCATCAGACGTGTCTAGTCCGAATGGTTGGTGCATGTTGCAGGATGCAGCAGGTCCCAGATCCACACGGCTTGGATGGGGACTTGAGCAAAGGGTGCTGTAGCCCTGTGCTGCCCTACTCACCTGGTTTCCTCCCTGCAGGGCTGCGGGTGGTGGTGGGGAGAGGATTGATATCAGAGGGGTCTTGTTCCACATCAAATGAGATCCTTCTCTCTCTGATGTTGCCTAAATTAGGTAAAGTTTGATCTTGAGACGATATGACATTTTGTTCTTGTGTAGCTGTTTGCAGGTTTGCAATTGAATGTTTCACCCTGACTGAACGGCGCATGAGGGAGCTTTTCTCCCTCCAGCTTTTATCCATCATGTTGCTTTGCAATAAACATGTCTGGAGTGACATGTTGCTGAAAACCAAGGTATCCTTTGGGGAGGAATCAGTATAAAAGGCAGCTGTAGCGCCTGTTACCCGGCACAAGCTGTACAGGTCTCAAAAGCGGGGCTGTGCTCTCTGCCAGCCTGCCCCACATGTCAAAATAACTGCTCGTTGCAGACGTGGCATAAGGCCTCCTCAGCAACACCTTGGGTTTAGGGTTAGATTAAGACTTTGAGAATATCTTGGGCTTGTTGGCGCAGGCCAGGCCTACAGGAGCAGCAGGAAGGGTTAGACTCTAGGCAAGCCCTGGCTGCTGGCAAGGCAGGTGGGACGGTCAGAAAGCAACAGGGCAAGAAGTTCTGGTTTGGCCGTGTGGTGAGTGAGCCCGTGCTCAGCATGAGCAGGGTGAAGCTGCCACTGCTCCTGGTGGCAACAGTGGGTCTGGCCTGCGAGCACGTTCCTCTGCCAAATGGAGGGTGCTGGGAGCACCAGGCAAGTTTTCCTCACTGCACTGCCATAACCACGTGGCAATCGAGCAGCAGCTTGCCAGGATGCCTCTCTTGGAGTGCTGAGGCCATGCAATTTTACCCAAAATGACCGTGAGGTATGCACTGCAGGTGTCCCTGCAAGCAACGATGAAGTGCAGGCAGTACACTGTTTAGGAGGTTCCTTATAACCTGAATGTGGAGCCTTTCCCCTCTCATTTCTGCAGGCTCATCTGCCTCTTGCAAGCTGTATCTGACCTGTGCAGATCATTCATGATGTGACCAGGTCCTACAAGCAAACAAGCCCCGAGCACAGTTCCCAAATGGTGTCTTCAAGCAGAGCCCTTCCCTCTTAGTGACATTAACTCTGCTTTTCCATTGGCACTCAACTTGCATGCAAAAAATTTCTATTGATAACTTAAAAAGACAACATCAATGACTGGAATCAGAGCAATAAAAGTGAAGTGCATGGCTGCTGCCAGGATTTTTTCTCGCTCCTTGGTGTTCTGGCTCCAGTATTCAAGCAATAGATTTAAATATAAAACAGATCATTAACGGCTGGCTCAACATCTGCTAATATTATTTTCCTTGCATTGTCTGTGCGTCTTTGTTTATCTCTGTGTGCTACTTTGTTTTTCCCCTTTTATAATAAGGATCATTCCTTTATTTTAAAGCGTCACATCAATTTTCAATTGCTTGGGCTCTTGGAGCCTCCCACACTTTGCCCACATGCTTGCGCCGCACGAAGAGGTGGAGAAACAAAGCAAATGCGAAGCGTGGGATGACTGTTGCTTCAAAAAACAGTAATTAAGAATCTGTTCAAAAAATAACAACTGAGTTTAATAAGAGCTTAACTTAGCTGCGTGAGCTGGACAGAGAGAGACTCTTGGGCTGTTTCACAGAAACCAAGCAGCTCCACTCTTCAGGAGACTTTCAAGTGACATTGAAGTGGATTCATGAAACTCCAGTAAAACGCATTGTTCTTGTTTCTATTGGAGAGATGACTTGCCTTTTTATTTTTTTTTTTAAAGAAATTATAATAATCAGTACTGTAATGAAAATTCAAATACAAAAAGTGAAAACTTCAGTATAAAATCTACCCTTACACTAAGCTAGCTGATTTATATAGACAAAATCCTGGGCAATTCTCAGTTAAGCCCCAAAGCCTGTTGTTGTTATACATATCCCTCTACCTCCATACCACGAAGCAGATGATACAATATGCAAAATCACCAGCTGTTCAGATATTCGTAGAGTACTTAAGCTAAGTGAATTGAGGATAGAGTGTACTTTTTTTACCTTGAAATTCATCTATATTTCTTTTGTCCCCACTCTCCCAACTTCATATCTCTTATAGTTCATCACATTTATCCAGATGAAAAAGAACTAAAGAGAGAAATTATATCTGTTAATACCTACTGAACATAACTTTCTGTGAAGCAGATGGACTTATAATATGTTATTGAATGACTAGAGCTGTCTTCTGCTTAGGACTGTTCAAAAGGATCTCACTACTTACTTGCCAGAGACAAGTAAAGAGCCTTTCAAGTAGTCTTGCTTTTTTTCTTCTCACAAGCAGAAGCAAAAAGCCTCTTTCCTCTTCCTAGACCTCAAGATGTCTTCCATGACCTCAGGAGGTCTTTCACCACACAAGAGGGTTTCTGCTTGTCCAGAGGAGTCCTCATCCCTAAACGAATTTCCACCACTTTTAAGACACTTTTATTCCAAGAAA
Organism: Tetrax tetrax; assembly: GCA_009806455.1. Taxonomy (NCBI): domain Eukaryota; kingdom Metazoa; phylum Chordata; class Aves; order Otidiformes; family Otididae; genus Tetrax; species Tetrax tetrax. The sequence continues at coordinate 73,383 of WHYT01013165.1, forward strand.
TCCAGATTCAGTACTTGATTGCTGGTACTGGGCCAGGAAGCACTGTGACTCCCTTTATGCCCCTCACCTGGATCTGCGGCAGCAGTCTTGCATTGCTAGCGTGCTTGCTCCCCACATCTTGGAGATAAATGCCAGAAGATGACTGTAAAGTGTGGCCAAATTCCCTTGCTGCACCCTCTTTTTCTTCAAAGATCTCCCTCTCCCTTGCCTGTTTTCATCTTCAGTGCTTGCTGGGACTGGTAGCAATTACTGTACATCTGCCTCAGAAAAAGGCTCCCACCAGTGTAACACAGACATGGACTGTTTAGTGTCACCCAGAGAGATCTGAACAGTCCTTCTCTATCATAATGTGTTGCTAGTTGCCATTGTTTTTAGGGGCCTTAAATTTGCAATATAGATGAGATCTGACAATAGTACGTTAATCTCTGCCTCGGCACAACTACTTCTTTTCTGCTACCTCTGTCATGCTGAGGTTTTACTTGGGAATGGCACATTTCCAAAAGGTTTGATCAAAAAAATGTTGCCCCAAGTTTTACGAAAGCTGGTAGCCAGTGTGTGACAGAGAGAGGTGCAAGTTATATTATCCAGTGTGGCAGGACAGTTGGGCTCAGGGAGAAATGGACAACTTGCAAAATCCATCCCTGGAGTGACAAAATTTGAAACCATCTCTGGTGCTCACCCACCCTTTGGCTTAAGGAGGTATTGCAAGATCCTCCTTGGTGGTAACTTAAATATTACTCCGTTACAGTGAAATGTTAAGACAGATAGCAGTTGTAGTAGCTCAGTAATGATAACTCAGTAGTCTAAAAATTTCCTTTGGGTAGCTAACATGAAACACTTTAAAAGCTGAGGCACGTCATTTGCAGTATGAAGCAATAATTTGAAATACTGCAGATCCAGATGCTGACTTCTCACTGAATTCATTGTAAATCACATGCATTTGTACTGTCTAAGTCTGGGTAAACAGCTCTCACCCAAGGAAAAGAGTCATGCTCAAGCCTGGATAAACAAACCCACACACCAAGCTCATTTCACCAAGCAAAAGTCCACTCCTAAACTCAGGTGGGGAGACGACACTGTTTCCTTCCCTAATTGGAGACCAGAAAAAGCTACATTTCATCACTGTGGAAAGCCAGGATGTCTTCAACCATCACTCATCCGGTTGATGTTTCAAGATCTATTTTCACACGTAAAGTGGTTTTGGGTCAGGGTCATAGTTTTTCAGCAAGAAAATGACAAGCATGCATTTGGACGATGCATAGAAATGGAGGATAAGGTTCATCCCTCCATGAAATGAGTGTTGGAGAAGGATTATTGAAGATAAGGTGGATCTCATGCTGTTGAAGCCCATGACCAACACGAGCGGACTCCATGAAGTAGCATCAGAAGCTGAGGTTTCCCATCTGCTCCAGGGCTGGCAG
>WHYT01013167.1:0-45899 GCA_009806455.1 Tetrax tetrax
GAGACAGCTGTAGGTGTAAGATAACCAAAAAAAAAGACAAACCATTCATGAAATGTCTATCTAAAAAAAAAAAAAAAAATTAAAAATCCCTTTTTCAGACAAGTTTGCACATTCCATTGTGAACTGAAACCTTAAGTGCTGGAAGATTTTGCTTACGGAATTAACAGTACAATGTAGTGCTCTGCAATTCTTAACGTCTCGGTTTTTATACCACATTAACGTATTCCTAGTGCAGTCAATACATTAGTAAAGGTAATCAATACCTTCAGTACCTTCCTACTTCCTATCATGTGGCAGCCGACAGATGTGATGGGCAAGAACATTCAAAAAAAAGAAAAGCCTGGAAATAGGATTTTTTTTTTTTATGCTTTTGTCTCCATTTCTTTAACAAGATCATTTTTAAAGCTTAGCTGTCTTTAACCAGGACTAGCAGGACTGATACTTAGCAATACTTGCATCCCAGACATAAAACATTGAAAGGTACACTATATTCTGAAGGTAGCTATGCTGTATTTTCAAAGTAGTGATTGTAGAATCACTCCTTATGCTTCAAATTCCAATCCTAGACCCAGTTTGTGACCACCTGCATTGACATTCTTGCCATCCAGCAAAGCTGACAATGTCAGTTTGATACCTGCAAAACAGAAAAACGTGAGAGAAAAGACCAACTGTTAAAAACTCGGAATGAGCTTTACATTCAGTAAGTACAGCATCTGTGTTACTGCTTTAATTTACTGGGTAGCTAGGTTAACGTCGTTTGGTGACCAGCCTTGTAAAGACTGGGCATTTTAAAACAATTTACAGAGGAGAAATCTTTCTGAAGTATGAAAGTTCTAATAAACCAGGGTGATAGATTCTGCTTTTTATCACTCCAAGTAATTAAAGCTCTCAGTCAGTTCACTGCTGCTGGTCTACTGATTGATCTAATGAGTCCAGTATTATGAAAAATTGGGACCTTGATACATACCCATCTTTCTAAACCACTTTACCATCTAGGTATGAAAAGGCCCAAGCCCTGTCTACTGCAATATCTCCTGTTAATCTGCTTGGTACTCTGGCAGCAGATTTATTAGACTACATTAAAACCAATTTCACAGCAGTAAGACTCTTCCTGGACCAGGGGTCCTTGAGAAAGTCACATGCTCAAGCCAAATAAACTCAGTAATAGGAGCCAAAAAACTCTTCGATATCCCATAGCTAAAATACCACTTATGGATGTCTGAATTTCCTCTGCATAGACTTACCTGGCTTTAAAGTCTGCGTGTATCCTAATCCAATCAGACTGGAGTTGTTCACTTTAGCCTTAAAGGGAAAAAATACCGTATGTAAATAATTTGGTATCTTGCTTCAAAGTCCTCCTTACTTGAAAATTAAACACCACCTTTAAAGGAGGTAAAGGATTTCATCGTTTAAATAAAAAAAAAATAAAAATCTAGAGTTAATTTTTCTTCAAACTAAAATCTCAAAACAGTAGTCAAAACAGTAAAACACTACATATCACTTTTAAGGAAAATCCAATAGTTGTGCTCTCATGCTGCCAAAACCAAGAGAAATAGATTTATGTGCCAACTATACACTGCATCAAAACGGTGCTTTACTGACGTAAAGGTTGCTTCACATTTCCCTGAGGACGGCCTGTGTCCGAATGCTTACAAATACACACGCACGGCACTCACAGAGAAAGAGGCATCTGGGTCAATCTGATACTTGGCTGCGATTCCAAAGCGAGTGTTGCTGTTACCGGCTGTCCAAGCAAGATTCACAGCAGTTTCCAGTTTATCATTCACCTTCTGGTAAATGGAGCCTCCAAATTCCGTTCCATCATTCCTAAAAGGAATGCATTAATCCAGTTTTAAACTGCACCCCAAAGCAATCATCTTTTTTTTTTTTTTTTCCCCAGCAAGAGCTGTATTTGCAGAGCGTTCCCTTACACCTCATTTCACATCCCTGTTACAACTAAAATAGAGACGTTAGGCCAGATTGGTTATGAAATTGTTTTTAAATGCTTGAATTCATTGATGGTTACTGTATTTCAACAAACAATTTATGAAACTGAAAAAAAAGCCCTGACAAACCATAAAAAATAAGACTAATGATGACAGCTTCCAATTTTCCCTTCTCTCTAGATGGGAGTCTTTGTAGTAAAGAGATTTCTTCTTCTCTGCATCTCTCTGAAGTAATTATTTTCGCAGGCATACATCTCCCTGGTGCCCCGAAAGGGCTGTACCCCAATCCCCGAGCCTGAGCAGTCATCCTAACGCTGCCCCGTCAGCGTGCTTCTCCAGACACAGATGAACCGTTCAGAAGCAAAACTGCCAATTTCATGTCCAAGTCTATCAGCTTTTTCAAATGAATACTATTTGCAGTAGTCCTTACGGTACAGCCATACTAGATATGTCTCTGTACTAGAAACTCAAATTAAACTGATTTTACTTTGCAGAGAGGACCGGCCAACAGCTGAATGATGAGGGCTTTCTACCCCTGCTACCGAGTCGCACAACTTCCATTCGCTACTGACACCAATATCACACAAGGAATAAAGTGTGGTAAAGAAAATGCAAAACGCTAAGAGCACGCGGATCATAAAAACAAGAGCAAAAGACTTCTAAAAGCCTTACACTCCTTGTAAAACAGTGAGCATCTGAATTTCCATTTTCACTCATTTCCTTTAAAGGATACAAACATACTGCACAAAATAGGCTTGAAACCACAGGGAAGATCTCTACAAATCAAAAAAATAATGATTATTTCTAAACTATGAAATAACGTGGTTCCAGTTACTGGAATATTCCAAACCCTATTAGTAGGGGCAGATTTAGAATCTCTCCACTTTTACCCCTTTGACCTTAGTTCATAGCAGTCACACAAAGAGAAATGATACGCCTATTTAAAAAGTTCAAGCAATAGCAGCAGCCTTTTAAATTGCCAGAGCAATTCTTCCAGAAAAACACTACAATACTTACTTCAGAAAAGACTGAAGCTCACACATAACTGCATGTGCTTGGCTCTCAAGAAAAGGAGGGATTAAAAAGGAGTGAGGAGAGCTGGTTACACAGGCAGATTTTGTGCAAGGTTCCCACACAGCTCTGTCTTGACCTGCAACATTAGGGGGGGGCGGTCTGAGCTATTACAAAAATGAGGAAAGTCATATTTAAAACTAGAAATTATCCAGCCCTACCTCCTTTTCGTTATTATTAAAAAATAATCATAATTTAAAAGTCAAACCTCCTTTGAATTCTAGTAGTAATAATAGCACTGTATCCCCCCTATGAAAATTAATATATTAAGGCACCATTAAGGACAGGATCTTGCTAAAATCCCCAGCTAGTCTGTGTAATGCCAGGAACAAAAGACGATGCTTCAAGCTCTGCGTAATTAAATTATCAGCTCTGCCAGAGCATCCCTGCGAAACCCTGAACTGTCCAGAAATAACAACCGAGCAGGCTAGTGATGGGGAGTTCCACACACAACTGTTTCTGGGATTATATAAAAACTCTTGACACATTTCAAACCTGAAACACATCAAATACCTAGCCTATTAATATCAATAAATAAGATTGCTATTCAGATCACGTTTATGGTTTTGTCTGTCAATTGGTAGAGTACGAATATTAAACCAGCTAGGCATCCTCCTGAAGGTGATTTGTCATCCACATACAGTAACAGCTACCTCAGAAACAAACCCTCAGGAATCCAAGACACAGTACAGTAAGATCTGAGCTCCTGCTGCTGTTACAAAGTTATTTTCTGCTGTTGCTTTAATTAAGAGTAATAATAATTACAACATTTTATAGCAAAAGCCAATAATACAGTGTTTTGAACTGCTATAGCATATCAAAGTTGAAAGTCATTGTGCTTGAAGGAGTAACTCCTAAGTGCAGGGAGACCCCACATATTGTTTTGATGAAAGTTTTCTGCCCACATTTTTGTGCTTTGGCAGTCCTTCAAACATACTGTCTGGGTTGTGAAGGTTCAGTTGTTCGGTGAGGCAGTCTGAGCTTCCTAAACCAGATCTCTGCAAAACAGCATGAAGCAGAACAGAAGGCCTTTGAAGAAGCAGCCCCAGGAAAGCAGAACAGTTGCTCGGCCCCCAAATGGGAACAGCCTGCAACAGCTCTGCTCCATGCAAAATATCCAATTACCCACGGGAATGGAAAGGGCGGGCAGGGGAATGGATTAGGGATTGCCTCATCTTAAAAACCTGTCTTCCCCAAAGGCATAAATTGCTTTTTTAAGAGGAACGGGAGACAGAGAAACTAAAGTTTTCATGGAATTTGGTCCTGGTTTCCCACTGCTCACTTAGAAAACAGATTATGAGGAGTTACAATACTAAACCAAACTTTTACACCATATCCCTTCCACTGCTGAAACAAACACAGTGCGTATCCCTTCCACTCATTCCCTTTTCTCTGTTCCTGTTCATCCTCTGATTAACTCTTTCATCTAAAGATCAAACCACCCTTTTGTTTGATTTTGACATGTGCAAAAGGAAGGCATTGCTTTTATTTCAACTTTCATGAAAAATACTTTTATAACCCACTTGTTTTATTATTCCACTCATAGGGATGCTGGATGCCTGGGTGCTCACTGAGTTCCAGTTCCTTCCATCATGCACTCCCTCACCCACGTAATTCAAAGAAAAGCTAATGCAGCTAAAAAAATGCAGCTTGCCATCTTATCTGGAGAAGTAATTTCAAATCCACCATTCCCTCTTTCACCACTGCTGAAACTCCATCCCTTCCATTGTTCCAGTGAGCAGCAAAATCCTTTCCAGTTCCATTGTAATGCCCATCTGCAAATACTCACACGTTAGTATGAAGCTGGAATTCATTGGTCTTATAGCCAACAGCAAAGTTGCTCTGGGTTACTCTGGACTTCGTTGTCTCAAAAGTCATTTGGTAACCTGCCAGCCACCCCTCGTAGCCAACCACCACGGCTCCGCGTATCGAAGGACCAGCAATATCAAAATCCATGTCGCAGCCAATGTTGATGTGTTCCCTTTTGTACCCTGTCTTAACTTTAGCGCTCTTCTTCCTAAGGAGAAAAGAAAGAACCTCATCTCTTTGAAAAGGTACGCTCGTAGGTAGCAATTCCATCAAATCAGTTACTTTAAGTCTGTGTAATAGTTCTTGAAGACAAAGTATACGTACCTGGAGAGCCACATGGTATGTCACCTTCTTACCTTTCACGTCTGCAAAACCCTACTCCAGCTACAGGGAATTGTTTGAAATCAAGCAATAAAACACGGTGTAGCTCCCCAGTAAGCACTTCTGGGCTGTGTTCTGAAAAGCAGCAGCACAGTAAGCCAGACCGGAGGTGACGAAAACAAATCCTCATCTCCACCTGATCTGATGCTTTGGGAAGTTTGGGAGTGACAGGGAAGGAATGGAAACTGTAGCAGTTTACCAGTTTGCCACATGAAGACAATAGTAGTTGGCCTGTCCCAAACAAATAATTTTTAGAAGAACCTAGTGAACTGGGTAATTTCATGTACTGTGACAGACATCAAGAAATCACTACTTTGCCTCCAGCATCCTGAGGGAAGTCTCTGCTGCTGAGGAAGGAGGCTGCTTCAGTGGCTCTGACACCCTGTTTTCTCCTTAGCATGCTTAATGAAGTTTAATGGTTACAGCCATTAGAAAGCCTACCGCGTTCACGCAGAAATAAACCTTCGTGAGTCACTTGTTTCTTTTGGTACACTGGCCAGAACAGTGTTTTCCCATGCATCCTTGGGTTGGTTTACATCAACGGTGCAGACTGTCACAAGGCAGGAAAGTTACATCTCATATATTCAGCTACTCTTACTTCAGATTTTCTTCTTTTTACCTTAGAAGTGTCTCCTGTCTTTGAACAAGTCTTTTACTGAGCTCTTTCCGGAAAATTCAGGCTAATTTGAAATTTCAAATCAACCTTCCACTTCAACAAGCAAAAACAGTCTCCAAGAACCACTTCAATGCTGTATCAGACCCATACAGAGATTGCTCTCTTTTTTATTAGTATTATTTTGGAGCCAGGAATTCATTGTGTTTTGCAAAACCAGAGATAAAAAGCAAAAGTGACAGAAGTACTCAGCATTACCTCATCTGCAACGTCTGTAAAAGTCAACAGTACCTCTCCCAACGTCAACAGGGACAGAGCCAAGCTAACACGAGCCCCTCCTAAAAATGACTTTCCTGTTGAAAGACTCATCCCAGGCAGTAAGTATTAAGGAAGGGGGAGAAGGTGTCTCATATTCAGACGTGATGTATCCCTATCAGCCTAAACCAGGTCACACCAGGACTGAATCTCACTCTTTATTCCAACTATAACAGTCCTCCCACAAGTTAATTGTTGTAACTCAGATACTATAGTGTCTGTTAATTAAATCAACAAACACTAGATATTATTCTGGTTAGCAAATACAAAAACATCTAGCTGATGTAGAATTGGGAATGGACTGGAAGCAGTTTACAGTGCAGCACACAATCTAGGAGGCAGGGTGAAACCTCCACTGGGCTTTAACCCCGGCAGCCGGCAGTGCAGCGCGCTGCTCTGGGAAGCTAACGTGCAGAATATTTTGACTCACTGGCAGCACTGCCTGCAAAAAGATAATCAGGGGAAAAAAAAATAAACCAACATTAGACCTACAGCTGCTGCTTAATCCCTCTGGCCCACATAAAACGTGGCATCCAATCGCTGTGTCAGAAATACTCATCCACCACCAAGGCACGCGGCGTCCAGCAAGAATTCAGATGATAAATTCAGCTCAGAAGAGCCCAATTACTGTGTCAACCTATTAGAGCTGTGGCCAACTGGCTCCCGGAGCTTGTTAAGCTCTGCATTACAGCTGACTTGTTTAGCGCTTTTATTCAGACAGTAGCTCATCCTCTGACAGGGCCAGAAATACGCAGCAGGAGTACAAACAAAACCTTTTTCTTCCCACACTAATTCTGACTATAATTTTCAAGTTACTGTATTTAAAAGTTTGCTTGCTATAGCTTAGGATTAAAAGAGGATTGTTAATACTGAGATTTAAATCAGATGTACATGATTTCATCATACACAGGCTGATTATTAACTGTCTCGATATCTTAGGACAGAAGGAGTAAAGAAGCAAGACAATATTCTGGAAAACCAAAATAAAAAAATGCCTTTTTTTGTCACTTAATCTTACTCACTTCTTACCCAGTGTTAGGAGAGAAGGAGGAGTCAAACGTCAGCTTCAGGCCACGTGCAAGCTGAATAGAAAAGAAATTCACTGGTTGGATTTGTAATTAGAGACTGCCATAAGTGAATTTGCAAATTGCATCATTTGAGCCAAAAATTACCTGATCTTCAAGAGTAATCTCAGTGCCTAGTGTGTTGTCGGTGTTCCACTTTTCTGTGAACATCAATCCATATTCCACCCATTTGTATTTTGTTTCCAAACTACCACTAACTTTGCTCGTTTCTGAGTTTGCTGAACCTGAGCTTGTAAATTCCTAAAAGGAAAAAAAAAAATAAAAATTACATCTATGTATTTGCAAATACATACATATTTGCATGCAGGCATACTTGTACTTGTAGAACATATTAGTCATTACAATTTGGGATACTATTCAACACTGCAGAGTTCTCAGAAGTTTTAAGAAAAAGAGAAGAAAGAAAACTAAGAAAAAGAGCGTGCAGCACATTTAGAAACCAGCATATTTCTGCTCTCCAGTGAGGCAGGAGGGAGGCACTGACACTTCCTCCGCGCACAGGCCACGGGAACGTCCTCAAATAGCAACACAACTCTCACAGTAAGCAATTACCACGGCGGCAAAGGAGCCCTTCGCTGCACCTTCTACTCTAATTCGCGCAGTCTCGTATACGACACAAAAATTACTAATGCAAAGTAGCTTACAAGGTTATAAAATCTGGGAAAAACAGTAAGGGGAGGTTAAGGGATATATATTTACTTTAAAAAAAGAGAAATAGACAGTAAACACAAGAACATGGCAATGTTTTGGATTTCAGTGTATTTCCAAACTCACCAGTCCATTTTCAGATTTTGTTTTCAAGTCAAGTTTTATTAACCCAAAACCTAGAAGATGAGTAAAAAAAAAAAAGTTAATTTGAAAAGCATTTCTGATTTCTTAAAACTCTTCTAAATCATCTATGAATTATGAAAAAAATAAACCAAGAGTACAGTTATCAAACCATGTGTTTTTTACGAAGCAGATTGTGCAGCTCACGCTCACTTCACATAGCACTTGACTCATTAATCCTACTGACCTCAGCAATATAATTGGGACCAAATTAGGTAATAATGCCTTTACTCCTACTGAGCAGCATTTTGTTCATAAGCAAACTCCTGACATCAATAATCCCATTCATGATCCAAGGAAACAGTCAAATTACAACACACAACTTTCCTTCAAAACAGACAGCAGTCCTGTGCGGAACAGGAGGAATTCTGTCAAAAGAGAAGGAAGTCACCCTCCTTCCCAGACAGCACGGGCAGTGTGAAGTTATGACAGAAAATCCTCGGGATTCTAATGGAAATTATTGGAACATTTATCAGAGAAAAGTAATAAAATCCTAACAGTTTCAGGAACCAGGTACACAGTGAAAGACCACATGTATTTTGGCTTTATTTACCATATCCCTTGGTGAAAACATCTCTGGCAGCTTTGCCCAGATCAGCGTAAGCAGGTGGAACAGCCATTTTCTGGGGGGAAAAAAAAAAAAAGAAAGGGAAATTACAGTGTTCAGAAACTTGTTTAATTAATTTATGCAACAAGAACCTTAAGCTCATTCATAGAATCATCACAGAAGAGTTTGGGTTGGCAGGGATCTTCAAAGCCCACCCAGTCCAACCCCCCTGCCAGGAGCAGGGACATCTCCAACCGGATCAGGTTGCTCAGAGCCCCGGCCAACCTGGCCTGGAATGTTTCCAGGGATGGGGCATCCACCACCTCTCTGGGCAACCTGGGCCAGTGCTCCACCACCCTCAGTGTAAAGAACTTCTTCCTTATATTTCAGCCAGATTTATTTTCTATTCATCACCTATCAATTAATTAAATACAGCCTGAAGAAAGGAGCTGTAGCAAATACCGTGATTTGATTTTGCTCGTTAGCCACCAGAAGCAATCACCATGCATTTACCACTGAGGATGAGAAACAGGTTGCAGATCAAATATATGTATCTGTGTGTGTGTATATACAGTATTATTATAAATACATACATATACGTGTGTATATATACACATATATATACTGTATATTTACAGTTTTATTATTTATATAATAAATATACAGTTTTATTAATTCAAAACCTAGATGATGATTATTTTTTTTTCCTGTTCATCAACTAAAAAAAAAAATGAGCTTGCTGAGAAATACTAGACCAAAGGGATGCTACGCTGTGAAGTCCGGCAGTCAGGAGGGCACCCACAACCCCGCTTCAGCAGCCACATGCAGACTGGAGCTCTCTGCAAAGCTGGGAGCGAGGGACCAGCCCGGTCGTGTGGACGCTGCAGGGGCAGCTTTCTCCACCAGGTCTGGTTTGGTGGGGATGCCCACGTTGCCACGTAGGTCCTCACCGTGCCATCTCCAGCAAGCCCTGACCATTCTTAGTTCGATGGCCTCCTGCAAGAAACTTAATGCATCCCATTTTTTTCTGCCACTGAGAAAACTCGTCGTATACGGAGGAGAAAATACAATCCCGAGAGGACAAAGCAACCAGATCTACTTTCTTATCCAAGTACAGTAATTTGTTCTAGGGAAGCAAAGTCAATCGATCTGAAATGGTGTACACCTGTCTTTATGGACAAGATCTCGTAACTCTAAAAAAAGCAAAGGAGATAAATCATACTAACAAAGCCAGTCCTCTCAGCACCAGATGTTGCATTAAAATTCTGGATTCCTGAACTTTTCAGTTATGCAAAAGTAATAAGCAGCTTATTACATAAGCATGCAAACGCTTAAAAAATTGCCTGCCAATCCTTATTCCAGACTATTCAACGTTAGCAGATAACTGTTCCTTTCAGCCACAAACCAAACAGCCAGCTCTGAACAAGAGGGGTGAGCGTAATCGTCCTTCTGGCTGTGGACTTGGCTGCAGAGAACATCAGAGAACATCAGATCGGGAGCTTCAGCAGCCACTCAGCGCCTCCAGCGCTCCAGCCAACAAGCTGTTACCTGTTAAAGCAGGATATTGCTGTTGCATAAATGAAGAATCCCTATCCCAGAGGGAACAAAACAGATCTGGTGGCTAAATAAAAGCAAACGGTCTTGTCAGAACATAAATAAAGTAGGATACAAGGGCGCATACTATGATGTAGATTCAGCTGGGGAGAGTGCCTGGATGCATCAAGAAGCCCTGTCATCCTGTTCCAGGTACAGGTCAGGAATACATTGCAGCCTCAATTATGTAAGCAGCTAAATAGTTAAATAATAAAAAAAAAACCAAACACCAAAAAAACAGTATTCCATATGCCAAAGCAGTTTTAGCTGCTTATCTTAGACCTAAATGTCTCTCTTCGGCTGTTGTGCAGATATGACACCTGGGATTTAATGTTTATAAACACCACGCTCTACAGGGGAAACCATTTGATCAGATGTGGTTCTGGAAACACAGCACCAGCCTTTAAAAAAACAAAAACAAAAACCTACAAGCACAAAAAAAACCCAAACACAAATCCCCTCCACATACCAAAAAAAACCCAAAACCCAAACCTATTTTTTTAAGTAATTCCTCTGCTCCTTATTACAGTCACTGGGAGCAGAGTGCGACGCGATGCCCTGCCTGGAGATCACACCTTCACGTCAGCGCTAAGGCAGCACGCGAGAGAGCGACGGGAGGATTTGCTACAGGTTGTATGTGTTCAGGAAACGCTTCTTCCCGGCCAGAGCAGCCCGGTCTCATGAGAACCCTCTGATGGGTATTTCCATTTAGCATCATCAAAAATTAAAAATGTTAAAAATCCCTACCTTTGAAAATCTAACAAGCATTGCTCTGAAAGACGACGCACTGCTCTGCCAGCTGCACTCTGGAACCTACCAGATATATTTTACCAACAGCCCCTTTGAGTCACTTCATAAAATCAAAATATTGTCTTGAAAACGGAATGTTTTATACTTTTGGTTTGGATTTTGTAGGTTACGTTTTTCCCTTATCCAAGCCCGTGAAGCCAAGTTTTGCTCCCACCAACGTCTGCGTATCTCCACCTGCTGCGGCCGGGCTGGTGGGGTGATGACCTGTGACAGACTGCTCTGATGTAGGACAATGGGAGACGTCGAGATTTCCACTTAGGCAATTACTGTAATTAAGGGACAATACTGAAAGATAAATCCCTGCTGGTTGTAAGGCAAATCATGTAAGGCACACAGAGCGAGGTGTTTAAAATTGCTACGAGCTCGGGACCTGGCGGTTAACCTTGCTGTTGTGAGCAAGAGCAAAAATAATTATTTTTGTTTGCACTGCCTAATCAGAAGCCTCTTGTTTAACAGATGGAAAACAAAACTGATTACATCCTGTGCGAGTGCAGTTGTAAGACAAGCATGCTTAACAAGGATTCAAACTCTTAAAGGATCAAGGAATGGCCGTGGCCGAGTGCCCTTGCTTTTCACCAGTGGGATCCCAGCACATTAACTCAGATTAGGTTGGGGCTGAAACGAATTCATTGCTTTTATCCTTGTCCAACTGTGCAAATAGCTCCGAGTGACTACGTACCTCAGCTCCCGCACAAAGCAGGCCAAGCAGAATACACGTAACGTGTTCTAAGTAGGAAAATATTTGATTTTCTTGGGTAGGAAATAATGTACTGCCAGTCACGACTGAAGAAAACCTGAACTGAGGAGTTAGCTGCAAGCACTGCTGTGAGCGTCACCTCCATGAAACCTCCTCAGGAAATCCTCCTGATTTATAACTGCCGCAGGGAGAAAATAGGAAGCTTCCTTGGGAGCTGCAGGACCCAGCAGCCAGCCCTAGTGAAGGTTTCGTTAAAGACAAAGCACTTCCAGCAGGCCGAATTTGAGTGTTTTCCAGTGTCACAGATGGCAGAGTTTTAACTCCACCATGCAGCTCTGGGCAATTAAATGAAAATCAGTCCAACAGGCAGCAAACCCCCGGGGTGCCCTTGGCAAGTGTAAGGACTGGCTACAACTGAAGGAAAACTGCTCTCTGCTTGATAACTCTCTTACATGCCCAAGTTAAAGCTGACAAGTCTGTGTAGGGAAACTTCATGATATTTACATGAGAGGAAGAAGCAATCTAAAAAATTTAAGATAATAATAAAATCCATGATAAGAATAAAATTCCCATGAGAACAATGCGAGTCTATCAGATTCAAGGGTAAGAAAATAAAAAGGTTGGATTTAACCTCACTCTAGGCACATGTTTCCTAATAAATTTGAGCTCGTGTAACACTTCTTGATGGTAACAGTAGTTCCGAACTTTTCAGCTCTCCATCCCAAGATGACAACTGCAGAGCTGCCGGGGACACGTCCCATCGGTGTGTGAGCTGGGAGGGGCACACAGCAGCAGGTTATTACACCAGGTACAGTCTGCCTGCACGGGAAAGAAAGCGCAAGGGGCTCTCGCCTCGAGATCCAAAAACCTGATAATTTATTTCTCATTCGTCTCCTCCATTAAAGGAGAAGTTACTCCTTGGTATGAAGCAACTTTTAAGCGCCTTTCTGGACGCCCAGCCTGTGCAGTGTCAGTTCCCAACCAAGAGGTGTTGTATCAATAAACAGACCACGAAGGATGGTGCGTTTGCTCTCAGGCAGCGCCGGGCCCAGGTCTCTCCGCGTGCCACGGCGTCACCAGCTCCGCATGGCATCGGTGTCCCTGTCCCACCGCCCGCCAACCCAGGCTGCCAGGTGAGCACGGTGCTGGCTCCACAGTTTGGGTTTTGTCATCCAGATCCCAAATCCATTCAAGTCACGACACAGTCTGCTTTCAGTCAGGTTCAGAAGCCTGACTGTGCAGAGATTTAAAAACCCGCTTACCCGTAAACACCCGCGTAGTCCCATCGAGGGCACACACCACGCTGGGCGCACTCACAAGCCCTCCGGGAAGCCAGAGTAAGCACGCCGTTTGTAAATGCTCTGCATTACAGGACACAATACCTAACAACACCTTTTGCCCCAATTTGCTACGGTGCCGACGTCATATAACCCATGCACCTTTATGACTCAAAATCTAAGACTCTGGACTCCACAATTTCGTTCACGCAGGCACTAGCGTCCCTCCGACGCTCGCAGGGTCCCAGCCTTCCCACCGCAGCGTTGCTTTTGAACCGCACACATGATGGAGCGGATTCCGTTTATAAAGATTGGTTTCAGCATTATCTCTCTAGCCCAATAAACACAGGAGCATAGAGATAAATGCCTTAAAAGCAAATGTAAATATTATTATTTAGTCTATACTAATATTTATGGAATTAAAGAAAGAGCTTGCTCTTAATTGTATGGGTAGAAATTAAGAATGACACTGTTTTATAGCAACCTCTTATTAAACTATCACATGCAAGTACCAATTAAACAAAGCTGGGGGATATTGCAGCCTGCTGTAGCTACTGTAGTTACTAAAACTTGCAAGGGAAGAAGCCATAACCACATACCCTGCACGTTAAATTAAACATTCAGGTTCACTATCTATTCCTTTCAAACATCTGCAGTGCAGGAGATGAGCAGCGCTGCTGTCCCACCCTGTGCCACCGGCACGGCGCGGGGCAGGGCTGGCCCACGCCCTGGCACAGCGCTCGAGAAGGCCCGCGTCCCGCGCTCCCCACTGCGGGAGCACCCAGCGCCAGACCGATGGGGGTGACCCACTAAAACAGCGATTGTCGTCCAGCACGACCGAACAGCTTGCTACTCTGACACCGATGAAGAGCATCCATCGCAGCGGAGCTCAGGCTGCGGAGCTGGTGGATGGGTTTTTGCTCTACCTGCTGCAGATGCCAAACCCAGGAGGGCCTGGGCTGTGCTTCCTGACTGCATCCCGCAGACAGCCAGGGCTGGGGACGTCCCTCCCGCTGCCATGGCGACCGCCGGCGATGTCCCACACGCCATCACACCCCCTGCACCAGCCGAAACGTGGGCAGGATGAAGAGGTGCTGGCTGTGGATCAGCGTAAACCTTGAATGGAGAGCGCTGAGGGGAGGGATTATTCCGCAATATCTTTTCTGTAGTTCAAAGCCCTTTTTTGAAGGAATTCTGACAAAATTTCATTGATTCAGTTTCATGAGACAGGTGATTATTCAACCACCCACTGCACCGACCAGAACAAATCTCTGATCCTCACCAGACCGTCTGAGAAACGAGATGGGATCTGTTTTGGCCGGCATCGCTATAAATATTCCCTAGAGACACAACCCTGCGTTGGTCAGCGAGGATGAGTCAGCTCTGCTTTGCTTTCAGAAAATTTCATTACTATTTTTATTTTTATTTTCTTTTTAGAAATGCCCAAAGACCGAATGAGCCGGTCACCCTCCAGCAAGAACTGTTCCCGGCGAGGGCTGTGACGAGGCAGAACGGGGGCAATTGCAGCGCTGCGGCTGCTCCCCGCTTGGCTTGCGAGGGGGAAGAACCGACATGAAACTGACGTTATTGGAAAGAACTGCATTTGGAGAACAAGCAGAATAAAAATGACACAAAAATCGGTTTGCCTGGCTGGGGCGGGGTCTGGGTTTTTGGTGCGTGCCAGGATGAACTCGCCAACCTGCACGGGAGACCCCGGGGGCGCGGATGGGCGAGGCGGCAGGGATGTCAGCGCTAAACCCTGCTCCGTGCGGGCACCGCCGCCTCCGGGAAGGATCCCCGCTTGCGGAAGCGTTTGCGGAGCAACCCGCGCCCCAACGACCTCTAAATCCCGGCGGCGGGGCCGAGCGGCACGGCAGCACCCGCCGCCTCCCGCCCGGCCGAGGCCACCCTCCCCTCGGCCTCCGTTCCCCACCGCCCCGGCGTTCGCAAACCGTTGATCCCCACGCCGACGGGGACGGCAAAAAAAACCCCTCCCGGGTCGCTGCCCGGTTTCCCCCGCTCCCACTCGCGACCGGACTCTCCGCGGCCTGGCACCCCCCGTCCCCGCCCTACCTGGCCCCGCCGCGGCGGCCGCAGCCCGCGCCGCGCTCCCGCTCCCGCCTCGGCCTCCACCGGCTGCCCCTGCCCGGCGCCTCCCCGGCCTCTGCGGCGGCTGCGTGATGGCGGGCGGGCCCGGGAGGGGAGGAGCGGGCGGCGGGGCGGGCCTTACCGCCGTCCCGGCCCCCGGGAGCCGGTCCCCGGCAGGCAGCGGGACCTCACCGGCCCCCGGGGCGCTGCCCTCGCAGCGGCCGCGGGACACAGCGTCCTCGAGATGCAGCCGGTTACAGCCCCGGGGAGACTCAGGGTGACTGCGGCCTCCGGGGTACCGGTAGCCCCAGGTCTGGTGGGGTCGGTGAGGGCTGGAGCAGCTCTGCTGTGAGGCCAGGCTGGGAGAGCTGGGGCTGCTCAGCCCGGAGAAGGGGAGGCTGCGGGGAGAGCTGAGAGCGGCTCCCAGTGCCCAAAGGGGGCTGCAGGAAGGTGGGGAGGGACTTTTGGACCCCAGGACAAGGGGTAATGGCTTTAAACTGGCAGAGGGCAGGTTCAGAAGAAATAAAAGGAAGAAATTCTTCCCTGTGAGGGTGGAGGTGCTGGCCCATGTTGCCCAGAGAGGCGGTGGACGCCCATCCCTGGAAACATCCCAGGCCAGGTTGGATGCAGCTCTGAGCGACCTGATCCGGTTGGAGATGTCCCTGCTCCTGGCAGGGGGTTGGACTGGGTGGGCTTTAACGGTCCCTTCCCACCCAAACCATTCTGTGATTCTGTGATAACCAGATAAATTAGAATTACCTAGAATTAACTAAATCCTAACTCCCCATCTATTTAAAATTCCCATTCCTGATATTCTTGTTGAGCCAAGAATGGTGAAAGAGGAGGCAGGGAGTGTTCAGGAGGGAGTTTTTGAGCAGGTGAAGCCGTGCGCGGTGGTGAGTGTGCGATGGAGCTGTTGCAGGGCTGTGAGTCAGGAGGCAGCAAGCCTCCCCAGGCAGGGACCGGCCGCGGGGCGCAGAGATGCTCCGGTGAATTAGGGAGCTTTACAGCTTTCGTAACTCCCACTCAGACAGATGAGTCAGCCCTCACAGCTTACGGGGAAGCTGGGGTTGAGGCCAGAACAAAATTTTCCCAGTGACAGAAGGTCATGCGGGGAGCACTCTGCTATCAGAGAGGACAGAAGCTGAAGCTGTGCCGTGTTCAGGATGAGATATAAACCAGTCCTTCACTGTTGGAGGCTCCTGGAGAGCTCAGAGCATCATCCGCAAGATAAACAGGAGAATCATCCCACCCAGGAAACTGCTGGTGGATTTGATAGTCACTCTTCTGGCCCCAGCATCCCAGGGAGATTATGCCTTTGCTTTCCCAGCAGCGTTTCTCCAGAAAGGCACCGCTCCCACGGTCGTCACTGGGCTGTACACACAGCAGGCAACTGGGGCATGCCCCAGCACACCCTGGGAGTGGAGGTCAGCGTCATCCTGCTCAGAAACACGACTGGAGCACACACAGGGCACCCGTGAACTTTGAATCAGGGTTCCAACTAAATAAACCTTGCAAGGGACTTTATGTTGAAGAGAAACACGTCACTGAAGTGGCGTGTGGGGTTTTATTGGCAATCATGGGGTGGTAGAGGGGAAAGGGTTCTGCGTAGCCACCTGCAGACCTTGGAAATGCAGCTGTGGCAGCAAAGGCTGAAGTAGTTGTGCCTGATACCAACTCTACACTAAAATAAAGTGCAATCTGCCACCAGGATAGGAACCCATGGAAAGAAGAGGACTCTCTCGGTCTGGAGAGTTAGTTTTAACTGTAGTCATTTTGTTGATCCAGCTTCCAAGGCAACCCTACGAGTGCGAGTGTCGTAACCAGAGCATGGGGTTGAAATCAGGGTGAGGTGTCAGCTTTGGACAGCCCCTCGGCTCTCCGCTCGCAGCAGCCCATGCCTGCCCCCATGCCCTGCGCTTTGGAGCTTGTCGGAGCCTGCCCTGGGCTGGGACTGCAGCCTTCCTCCATCTCAGGAGATCTTTGTACCGCAAAGGTGGTGCGGCGTGGGCAGGACGCAGGCAGAGATCCAGCGCAGCCGGCGTGTGACCTGACCGCAGCCGCAGGGCTGGTCTGCGCCGCCTGCCTGTTCCGGCGCTGGGGCTGGTGGAGGTGAGGGGGCCAGACGGTTCCTGGGATGTCCCTTCTGCTGTGGGCACAGGGAAACGTTTGGCCAGCACCTGCAGCAGCAGTTACAAGGCAGCAGTCGAGCCCTCACCACATTATTTTGAAAATCCACCTTGCACACATGCTATTTACCCTGCTTTTGACTTTTCAGATTTTCCCCAGTGTTCAGATTCCTCCTCCTGGGCTTTCACCCCTGCAGTCTCTACCTGAGCCTTTTCCTCTTCACCAGCAAAAGCAAGAAAAAAAAAACAAACAGGCCCCCTGTCCCTACTTAGCCCTCCCAGCCCCATAGGCATGCTTGGGGGCTCAGGGTCTCCTTGGGGGTGACGTTGGTTGAGATTCATTTTCTCGGGCTGCCTCTGCAGCAGAGGCTGAGAGGATGCTGCAGGTGGGCTAAGAACGAGCGGTTGCATGTCTGTACAGAGTTAATTTTTCAGAGTTAATTTTTTGGAGTTCCTTTCTGGAACATGCATTTACCAAAAGATGGCAGCAAATCTCCTCGTATGGAGCTGGGCATCCATGTCATCTGCTCGCTTGGGCTCTATTTTTCATACAGCTGTAAATTATCCTGGCGAGTGCCAGCTGAACTGAAGGATTACACTAGATGTTCTCAAGGGAGAAAAATCTGTGCTTGTGACTTTGGTTTAAATTTCAGAGACCCCTTCAAGAGCATAAGAAACCAAAATGCTTTAAATGTCACTTCCTTCTTTTATTTTGGTGGCCTGTGGTTTGGGTAATGCTACATCTTAATTTATTTTACCAGGTGAAAATGGAATAAAAGGGAATCCATAATAACGGATTCTAAAAATGATAATACCACAAATAGTTCAGTTACAAGGTCCCTCTCAATGTTCCTTGCCATCACAAACTTTAGGTCGGAGCTCTCAGAGAGCCTTGTTTAACACCAGTTTGCTGGAAAATCTGGAACCGACCCACCCTTTATTATATAAATCTGCGTGTCAGCCAAAGGATTCTTGTTAAGCTCGGTATCACTGACGGATACAGCTGCGACCCTTGTTCTGATACTATTTCATACCGAGTGAGCTGGGAATAAATCAAAGCCAGCAGAGTTTCGCCGCAGTTACCGACAACGTCAGGTTGCAGTCCTGGGGCTGGGCTCTCCACCGCGCTCTGAGCCTCTGCTGATGGGGCAACGTCCTGTTGGGACAGCTGAAAAACTCCTTAGCCGTAGATCCAAGATGTATTTGTTCGGTAGAGTTTGACTCAGCCCTCTTTAACAACAAAAATGTTTTCAGCTTGTTAACTCGCAAGGAATTCATTCGAGAACACACTGATGGAATGATAAAATAAGGCCACCTCGCTGTTTGGTATCACGCTATCTAAACATCTTCGTGCCTCTTACGCTTGTAAACTCGAACCAAGTTCTGTTGCTCGGAGGCAAGCCCTTCCTGCCTGCTGTTCCCGTGGCAGAGGACAGGTTGTTTCCACCGCAGAAAACGCTGCGTCGGGGATGCGTACGTAGCTCCAGCGCTCCGTGGGACAGCTCTGTCTCGTAATAAACAATTTCTACCTTGACCAGTGTAATGGGCTGCTTCTGGCCTCCAAGAATGAGCAAATCTCTTTAAAACCCTTCACGGTAGTTGGAGTTGTTTTAACCAAAGTTGTTTTCACCAAATGAGTGAACAGACCAGCTAATCGTGCACGGTATCCCTGAGGATCCCTCACCTCTGGGACAAGCAGCCGGGACAGTGACCACGTGAACCAGCCCAGCCGCAGCCAGGACAGACGGACTGGGGGCACCGAGGGGTACGCGCAGGGACAGGGACGAGCAG
Source organism: Tetrax tetrax (assembly GCA_009806455.1). Lineage (NCBI taxonomy): Eukaryota > Metazoa > Chordata > Aves > Otidiformes > Otididae > Tetrax > Tetrax tetrax. The sequence continues at coordinate 18,981 of WHYT01013167.1, forward strand.
GTTCGAAGTGTGGCGGGTTCAAATTCTGAATGACCAGCAGAGACGGCTCAGGCCAGAAAGGTCGTTAGTTTTTCCCATTCCCATTTGTCCTGTCCATCACTCGCCTGGAGTTTCCAGGCACTGCTCAGCTACTTACTCAAGAGACGAACCCACAGCAGTTTGTATTCCACCCTAGCAAGACAAACCAGCCCAGAGCCAGAACCAGCACACCAGGCTCAATCCTCTTTGTGATGCTGACGAAACCACCGCAGCTGGTAACGAAGGAAAAAGACGTTATTAGCTGAATCCTGTGGACGGATGCTGTGAGGATCAGTGCATCCCTGGCGCGATGGAGCCCTGTTCGGGTCTCCTCTCCTGCCTGCACCCACGCACCCTTCATCGACGCAGCAGGGTGAGCTCTGCTGAGAGAGGAAATCCCGGTTCAAAGCACAGAAGAAAGGCTTGTTGTAGCATTTCTGCCAAAGCAGCACCCAGCAGGCTGACCAGCGATGGGCGTCCCTGATCCGTGAGCTACACCAACGCTGTGCCACACAGTCTGCAGTGGCCTGAGGCTAGCAGGGATGGGGGGCACAGGGGTGCTACAAGCCCAGAGAGAGCTGTATTGATTTTTAAGGAAGAAAGCCAAAAAGCAGAAAACAAAAGGGGAAGGCAGTAAAAGCTAAACTCCCCAAGCTTCTTTTGATCTCAGAGAACAACAAAGAGATTGACCTGACATTATTACGCCCCTCGCTCACTCCTGTTGGGTTATGTTTTTATTTCCCGTAACCAGCAATGATCAAAGGCAAGAGCCTCGCCATCAGTGGATGTTTTCCTTCTCACCCCGAACAAAAGTTGCAAAGGCTGCAGCGCTTTCTCTCGTGCCTGTCCTGGACCAGTAGTCTGCTTCAAACAGAGCAGCTTGCAGGAGCGCAAGCTCCCATGGTTTCGGTAACCTCATCCTCACGCCACGGAGGCAAACCTGCACCTTCCCGGGCAGGGGCGAGGGGAAGGCGATACGCACCCTCAGCCTTGGGTGTGGGCTGTCAAAACAGATGTCGTGACTTTTACAACTCAAATTGTTTGGGGAGAACTGGAAACTGAATGTGTCAGGAGGTCGGCTGGAGTGGTTGTCTCTTTGAGGACGGAGCACGGGTGGTATCAGTAACCATGGGGAAGCGGTGAGTGACACACAGGCATCAAGCGTGGCATCGTTGCGAGAAGTTGTGACTGCAGGTACCAAAGAGATCTTCAGAGAAGAAAAGAAGAAAGAAGCTGAAGTCGTGCCCTGCTAGCATACATCTTTTTCTGCAGACATCGAAGGACACGACAGCCGCCTTCACCTCTGAGGAAAAGGAAAAATTGAAACCAAAGTTTTCACAAGCTGCAGTCTTTTCTAAATATGTGTGATTATCTTGTCTTGAAAGCAATGTTAGAGAAGCAGCAAAGATATGGTATGTGAGATAAATAGATGATAAATATATGCCAAGCAAAATGTTATTTGTAGGCTATTTAAATTCAGGAAGCATTGGTATTAATTCGGCAGATAAGTCTGCCACACTGTGGTTAGAGCTGCCAACACGATTATTAGCAATAGTGTATAACACATCTTTCACTTGTACAGGAGCAGATTGCTGGATAGAATTGGAGAAAAAAAACTATTCATCAAATAAGGTACACGGGGACCTGGCCCCGTGCAGGAGGAGATTTTTCTGGCCGCTGGCTACTGAACCTGTTTGCAAAGCAGAGCACAAGTGACCCTTCCAGCCTGGCCGGGAAATGCCCTGGCCACGACGAGGGAGCGCAGGGGCACGAAGCACCTTGCAACGATGCCTTCCCAGCCCCGTGGGGCTGGATCACGGGAGCGGGGTCGGGGTGCAGTGGGTCACCCTGTGTGCGTCATCCCAAAATGCGACCTCAAAGCCTGATGCCGGTGGCCAGAGCCACCGAGAGCTTGCCGCTGGCTGCTGTCGTGGGCACGGCGGCAGGTTTCGTAAACATGTAAAACCTGCAAGGAAAATTCACCTTGGCAAACGAGAACTGCTGGAGCTATGAGAATGCTTGTTTTTGTCATCTTCACAAATGAAGCTTAAGCACTGGAACACTGCTGGAAGCGAACAGGGGCTTGGCAGCAAAATGTTCGTATTTGCCAAAAAATGCGAATGGTTCAGCTCTCTTTAAGTGATTATTTAATCAAGTCATATTTAGGCTGCCTGACGAATAATCCTGCAAATACAGACAAAATGTAACACTGTGGTTTTTTGATTTTTGGTTTTTTTTTTAAAAAAAACAACTAAGAACATCTGTTCATCAGCTGCAGTCTGTGCAGTTAAACCGAACGCATGAGATAAATCTAAATGTGGCTGGGTTCTGTGTGCGCATCCCCAGGCTTAAATGCAGCTGCAGTTTCAGTACCCAGTAAAACAGGACACATAGATTTAGACTGTCGGTCTTTAAATTCCTTCAGATAAAACTGAGTATATAAACCAGATCTCCTCTAAGCGTTGTGACAACTTGTTTCTGCTGCTGTGGAGTGGATACGACTGTGATTAGCACTGAGGGGGATGGTGGAAACTACCAGCAGACTTGGACAGTAGAATAATTTTACCTATTCAGCGTAATAAATAGCATTCATTAAATTATTGGATGTCCAAATCAGATAGGTACATCCATACAGGAGTGTGTTCAGAGGGTGTCTGTTGGAATCTGTACTGTCTTACAGGCAGCTTTTGCATTTGGGCTACTTCTTCCGATGGCAGAAAGGGACATCTCTGGTTCAGGAAAGAACAGCCCATGCCAACGAGCTGCATTTTTTAGTTTTCTTCCCACACAGAGAAGTGCTGCAGAGAAACAAAGCCCCCATGGAGAGGACCAGATGTGGTTTAGACCTATCCTCGGCGTTATCCAGGATTAGCCAGAATTCTCATTTCAATGCCACAACACACAGGTTTTCCTCTTCAAGAAACTCAGAACAACTGACTGGCAGGAGTAGTAAGGCTGTAATATCAGAAATTTGAGAGGACAGATTACACGGTCGGGAGGCTGCAAGAGAAAAGACCTTTCCCAGCCCTTTGAGCAAGTCCTGGCATCAGATTAAAACTGGGTATCAAGTGCACTTGTAATCCCATCCCTTGCAGGAAAGGGAGGGCTGCATCAACACAAGACAAATTGCTGTTTGCGATTGAAGCCGGGGGGCTGCTCTGGGAAAGAGGTGTTTTTTTTTTTTTTGTGGAAGATTAAAGAAGGTGGCTCAACTGCGAAGGGATATTCCTCAGAGGGCACAGACCCTGCTGTCGAGGGAACGGACTGTGGTGCGCTGCTGCGAGTCTGTCACCGCATCTGCTCCAGGCTCCTGGAGCGTGACAATTCACACTTTTCAGCCAAGGATCTCACGCAAAGTGCTGGGTGGGAGCTGTCCTTTCCAGCCTGCTCTGCATTTATGGAAACAACTGCCCCCCCAAAAAATAATACATATTTATTCGTAAAGCAATGGTGATGAGTGTTGCTGGGTACCTTGAGGTCACCCCACTGATTCAAGCCAAGAATCCTTAGGATTCCTGGTTTGGCATTTATACAAAAATAAAGGCCGGTGCAAATTACGAATGCCACAAAATGATAGCGCAAAAGATTTTGCAAATTAAGTCCATGTAGGAGAGGTGAGGAGGGAAGATCTTCCGCCTTGGAGGGAAGATCAGAGCAAAACCTCCACCACCTTGCTCCAGCACAGGTGAGAAAATACTTTCACTGAGCTAAGCTGAGCTCAGGGCAGCCTTTCCATGGATCCCAGCAGGGTTTGGAGCAGCTCTTTTCCAAGCACAAGCCAAAGCATAACCCGGCGCCTGGCACTTGTGCTGAGGCTGGGAGCAGCCCATGTCCCGGGGATGCTGGCCTCGAGAGCTCGGCAGAGATTTGTTTTCCTTTCTGCAGCCTGGATTAAATCCAGCAAGCAGGACAGCAGTAGCAGCTTGCAGAGCATCCCGTAAGGATGTGGATTTCCTCGTTTGGAAGAAATTCTGCTCTTTGATCTACTCCACCTGAGAGAAGGAAAAGGCAATTTTCCTCTCAGCTCTGAGAAACATCAGTCCCAGTGTGGAAACACAATTAAATTATTAAGAAAGAAGAAGGCAGAACTTGACAATAAATGCTGACTCGATACACACACATGCACGTGCACCTTATCTCCTAATTTAATTGATTTTAATTAGTGCGACCAACTTCTGCTCTCTTTTGCTCACAGTGTTTTATTTCCATCTCTCCAAAAGCCTCTTTGGGATCTTTGGCCTCCAACTTTGATTGAAAGCTTTAGTGAAGGAATTTCCTCCATGAGTTCAACACTCAATGCGCCAAGCCCTAAAATTGCTAAAAAAGCAATTATTTAGACAAAGAATTCATAAAACATGCTAAAAGACAATCTTCATAAAGATAAAGCATTTGTTTTATTTATTATATGGTATTTCTTGGGCTTACATTTAGACTTTTGAAGGATGGTGGAGTAACAGCTCCATGCCAGTCCATCACTGGGATGCAGAGCGGAGGAACAGGGATGCGGCAGAGCCTCCTGGACAGCAGGACGGTATTTTCTGGGGCTGAAGGGGAGGTTTGGATGTGTTGTATGTGTCCTGCTGGCAGAAGCAGCCACAGAAGTAAGAAAAAAATAAGTTTGAGGGAAGAAACCTCACTGCCTGGCTTGTCCTGTGCTAGTCAGATGAGCAGCTCACATGTGCCATCTAGTGATGCTGATATTTCATAGAGCAGGAGTTCTCCCAGCAGATACAAAAATACTTTGGGCAGTTTGAGGGCCGGTAGCCACGGTGGCCACCGGCGAGGCTGGGCAGACACAGGGCCCTTCCCGGGTGCAGTCAGCCCCAGGCTGCTGGCGCAGCGTCCCCCATGCAGGGGCGTAGGAGTGATACAAACCCAGACCCCAAAAAACTTCAAAACCAAGTTTCCCAAATATAGTAGCGAAGCTTGTGTTCAAATCCATACACTCTTTCATGCAAGTGTCCAAAAAATACACCTGGCAAAACCAGAATGACTAAACAGCTACGAACTAAATAATATAACTATTCTAGAACTGGAATAACTAAGAGCTAAATAGCACAGAAGGCACCAACGCTTAACCCAAGACTTTAAAAAATACGTTAATCAAAGACGTTCTGGGACCATTATCCAGGGGAAGAGCGTACATGCAGATCAAAGCCTGGGGGTTGCGTAGGATTTATAAGGGCAGAGTAACAAAGGCGGCAAGCGAGCGGCAGACACTGGGATGACCGTTTTAATTACTGGAAGTGGGTTCGAAGGGCACAGACTGAGGTAGGATGTGGGAAAAACCAGTAAAGAAAAAATGGAAGTGTCTTGTGCCAATACGCTTACTGCTGCATTCGTTGCTTGGACGCAGAACGAGTTGGGCAGAGTTTCCCATCCAGGCTGGGGAGGAGATGGGCAGGGAGACGCCACGGAGCCAGCAGCCTCTCCAGCGCTGATGGGCTCCAGACCATTTTATGCGGCGGCGAGGGATGGAGAACCACGGCACTCGTTGCTAAGTGCTGGCGAAGAAGCGCCTCCTCAACAGCTTATTAAAAACCAATGGGGCAAGCAGCGTGCTCCAGAGCCGCTAAGGGCAGAAAAAACAAGCCAAGAAGGTCGGGCAGGGAGTGACTGGCCAGGAGAGCGAGCTCCAGTGCGGTTTGGGGTGGATATTAGAGGGGTGCGATCCAGCTGCCACCTCGGGAGGTTTGCTCAGACCCAGACCCGTGGCCGGGCGGTGTTTCTCGGAGCGGTAAAGCTGTGCCGGTGGGGCAGGGTGCCAGCCCCGCTACGTCAAGGGCACAGGGACCAGGCTGCAGCCCAGGGCTCCTCCAGCCCCGAAAACTCACTAAAGCTGTGACAGAGCACTTTGTGTCCAATCCATCCAAACAAGTTTCCGTATTTACCTATAACTCTGTTTTTCATGCTCCCCTTTTCCCTCCTTTACTGCAGGATATTTTCATCCTTCATGGACTCACTTTCAACCCCCAAACAATTGCCCTTTTCCCTGAAACAACGGAAGATGTTATCTCTCATTTCCCTATACACCTACTCTCATATTTCTTTACATTTATCCCTGAAAGCCCTGAATTCTTGCTCACTTTTCATGGCCCGCAGCTTTTCTTTTAACATTAAGAGCCTTGTTTCTGGCAAGACATTAAGGTGCTCCTCACTTGCCAACCCGAAAGCCGTAAATACCCCATTTGCATGTGTGTTTTGATAGTCCCTCCACCTCTGCTGCGATGGTGGCTCTCCCCTCTGCGAAGAGCCTGGCTGTCTCCATCCTCTTGGCCCAGGCTGGGTTCCTTCGCCCGGGCTGGGATCACGCTTTCCCTCTTTCCACCTGAGGTTGCCCCGCTGTGACAGTCACCCACGCAGTGCAGCAAGAGAGGACGGTGCTTGGCTTGGACATTGGGAGCCTTGCTCTCTTCTGCCTCAGGTGTCTTCTCTGGCAGAAATCTCCTCTCATGATGGAGAGCTGCAAGTCCCCATAAAACTGCAAGTCTGGGGAGATTCTGGCAAGCAGCTCACAAACTCAGAGAGAGTTTCTCTTTCATTTTGTGCACTCCAACGCAACCATGCTGCTCGTTCGCAGCAGTGGGTGGTGTTCCTCAAACAGCTGTGCTGCAGAGTACCTTCAGAACTACTGCTTGAATATCTTCAACTGCAGGCCATATTTCTGTACACATTTCACTCCAGCGGAGCTGTTCCCTTTTCCCTCACAGAGTTCAGAGCCGCCCTCTGCATCTCCAGCAGTCCCCTCCCTGCTGTCCACCACCACACATAGCCTAGCCTAAGATTTGTCACAGCAGAGACAAAAATCTCAGTCTGCCTTTATTGGTGAGTTCCAGAAAATGCTTCCAAGTGGACAAAACCAGGCCTCCACTGCAGTGGAGTTAAAGAAGTTAATTCGTTCCCACTTTAGGACCAGTATGATTTACACTGCCAGCTGCCCACATTTGATGGGTCTCCTTGTAGCTGCTCTGAGTTTAACGTCATAAATTCAGAGATGACAGGTCAGAAATTCCCCAAACAGTAGAACTCACGTTTATCACTTTCAAAGCCATGGATGGCATTTCCCAGGTTGCAAACTTGTCCTTGTTTGAGTCTGCAGTGTGCAGGGGAAGCAGGGAGAAGACAGACTACATTCACTTTTCTTTTTTCTTGGTATTACTGTGCAAAAGGCGCCTTCTGAGGCTGGTTTTGGAGATGGGCACCGACACCAGCCTTCACACCCTGGCCTTCCTGGAAGGTGGGCTCTTCACTGGCTTTGGCAGATCATCTGCGGCAGCAGCCCGGCCGTGAACGTGAGCAGTGTACATACGTTACCGTTTGAACTGCACAGTGGAAACGGGTTGTGAACTTTCCCACACACAAGGCATTAACGTTTGGTTCTTCTTTGAAGCCAAGTTTGACCTAGTTTAGGTCTTTCTTTCTCTTTCTTGTCGTTCCTTTGGCCTAAACGAGCTCTTGCGGAGCAGGTCAGCGATTCGGGGGTTCCCCCATCCCGCTCTCCTTTCCATCCACTCAAAGCCTCGAGCCGCAGGGCTGGCTCTGCTGCATCTCCCGCCCCGACTCTTCGCACCTGCCTGCGCTCAGCACTCTCTAAGCCAGAGACTTTGCCATGAGCACAGCCCAGGCCGAGACCAAGCAGCTGAAGGGCTGGCAAGAACCACCCAAAAACGCCCCAAAGCCTCTACGCCACCCCAACGCCCCTACGACCAGCAGAGCATCAGAGCGAAGGTGCAGAGCTTTGCTCTGCGTGGAGCCTCTTGCACCTGAGTAGGTCACAGGAAAAACAACCCAAGGTTTTCCCCTTCTCGAAACAATCGCGTACTCTTCCTGAAGGCAAGGACGCGCGGTGGAAGCGGCTCGTGCGGCATGCCATGTCCTACGACAGGCTTGTTCAGAAGCTACAGTCACTACCGTCTGCAGGAATGGTGTCATGTTAAAGCAATGAGGGTGAAAGCTTTTAGCTTTATGGCAAGGAGTCGGGGGGGTTTTTTGGCTTGTTTTTTGGCTTGTGTTTTTAAGTCAGACTAAGCAAAATTCATTCATTTTAACAGTTCAGCAAGCCACTTCACAGGAGGCAGCAGTGCCTGTGCAGAGCTCCCTTACAAACATCAGATCTCTCTGGCCCCCAAATAAAATTACTGCATTGGTGGAGCTTTCCCGAGGCCTGGCCGGACAGCCCAAACGGCACGGGCTGGGTGGCAGACACGGCCCAAGCGCCGTTAAACTGGGTCCAAGCCCCTGTCGTACGACAAAGCAAGGAGCTGGTGCCGGCAGGGCTGGAGGAAAATCAGTGCTAAAATCCTACTCCTTCACAGTACTAAAAGTGAAGCCAAAGCAATTTCTCCTTCCAGCTCTTTGCGCTCCTGTGAGCGGGACCAACGGCGGGTCGAGCCGGGCTGTGACAGAGATGGGGTTACGCACATGACCCCTTACGGAGGCATGCCCCTAAACTGGGACCCCAATGAGCTGTCACTACCCCTGTATTGCACAGCAGCACCATGCAGCATTACTTATTTGCTTGCTTTTTTTCCCCCCCCTTTTAAATTTTCCCCTAATGGGAGTAAAATGAATTCCATACCAGCAGTTGAAGTGTGTGCAGCTACTTCTGACACCAGTAGAAACCAATCTTGCAGCCCTTTGAACATTTGCCTGGCATCTTCCTAAAGCACTTGACCTATATCTTCCTCCTACTCTTCCTTTTGCTTCTGTATATTCAAATGAACTGCTTAAAGGAGTTATCTGTTTGCTGTGCTTAACAGCAATGCACTCTTCTCTAGTGATGTGGAGAAAAGCCTCGCAGATCAATCACGTTTTCAGCCCGCGACATCCACCACACACCTTATTTATACAGCAAATCCCCTTCTCCTGTTCAACTTGCTCATGAATTGCCGAGGCCCTTTTGTACTACCTAAGTCAGACTAGAGATTTTAACTGGAACTGAAGTGGTGCATGGGTTTTGCAGGCTGTAAGAGCTAACGAGCAGTTCCCACTCGATTTGCTCAAGCGATATTTGAGCAGAGCTGACCACAGCCTGTGCAGAAGCATGGCTGTGTGTCAGGCTACAGCTGCTTCACCTGACTTGGAACACGTGTCTGGCAGGAAGAGGACAAGAGCTCCTTTTTTACCATCTCTTGTCCTCCTCCATCTCTCGCCAGCCTGCGTCTGTATCCTGCATCCGTCAGAGCACTCCAGGCTGAGGACACGTGGGCTTGAACCCAAACCAGCCCTCCCAAATCCACTGCAATAATTGCTGTTATAGTAAAAGCCATCAGCTCATTGTATGACTGCTGGTAGGGCATCTACCTTATTTCTACAGGCAGCACCCACCAGCTTACGAGAGCCAAGAGGTTCAGTTGCTCAGTGTGTGCCACAGTCCCAGACGGGGAGAGGTACAGAGCAAGGGACCAGCCACCACTATGAGGAGCCTTGCTCTGGTTTGGTCTTTGCACCATTCATCAATGGGAGAAGAACCCCATTTCATCAGGTCTCTGCCCCAGACAAAGCCAGGGCTCCATGATTCATGGGTGGCACTAAGCACCAGCTCCCCCCCCACCTCCTGGGCTGCCCCTTCGCCCCATCCACCCAAGGGAGGAGCAAAGCTTTGCAGCTCCAAGTAGCAGACACTCCTCCAAGCAGCGGGGGATGCTGTCTGTTGTCATCACCTACCACCTCTGCTTTTGCCAACAGCTGGACATCAGTAAAATACCCCATTTTCACCATTGCAAAACTCACTTCCCATGTGTTGGGCACAGCGAGCAACCTTTTGCAATCTCTCAAGTCAGGAGTCTGCTGGTGCTAGCACCACGGTCTGTCTGATGCTGCTCACCCCGTTACAAGTAAGCAGTTTGCGTTAATGGGTGCATGGCCTTCAATATCCGTGTGTGTTGTAGAAGCATTTGGAGTAATTAGCAAAATCCACATGAGAAAGTGCAAGTTCCTGCTGCCCCTCTCGTTTCATTATGAATACAAGATGAAGAGGTTAAAGACCAGCCTTTCAAAGGTGACCAACACTTAAACGTCTAGGCAGCCTGGCCCCGAGCAATTCGCGTGAGGCTGTGCAGTGTCCATCTCAGAGCCAGGATCCTCTCAGGAAGACATCTGTTGCAAATATTGGTTTTGTTCTCACAAACACAAACCTCCTATGCCTTTAGTAGCAGCCACCCCATTTGCTGATCCGCAGCAAGGTGCCCTTAGCAGGGAGCAGAACAAGGTCAAAAAAAGTCTAAGAAAAATTGGATTTGTTCTTCTGAATACACCTGAGAAGCACAACCCATTTCCCCTACCAGAACAATCTTACTCAAACTCAGCTAGGGCCAGAGGAGGCTGTTTGGAACAAGAAGGATATGATCTTTTTAGATGTTTCCACTGATATACTTCCACAAGATGGAAACACGTGATACCACAAAAGCCATTAAGTGCCCTTACGTACGATGGAAGAACAATTCCCATGAGAAGACCGTAGGTGTGCATATTGCCCAGCCCAGGCATGTCTTCTAGGTCAAGCAGTGGGTGCCGTTCCCTGTCCAGTAAAGGTATCCTGTAGTCATACCAGCCTTCAGCTGTGCCCATTGCAGTCCTGCCTATCCCATCAACTGACCACCTAGAAAGAAAAGTTAAAATTTTATCAGTAGCATGGAGTGAGACTTTTGGACCCTACTATCATATACAGAAGTGGCAGAGGAGGATTTGTGCAACTCTTTTTGCAGACAGGAGTAGGAGGCTGGATTTAGCCTAACAAGCACTTCGCTTCTCCCGGAGCATTTTCATGTGAAGTTGGTCATGTTAGTTTAAACTCAGAGTACAGCGCAAGGGATGTGATACGCTGGCATCGTGATGATCGCCTTCCCGAGTTACTTGGTACTCAAGATCTTGGAGAGGAGAGCAAAGCTACCCACTGTTTCCTAAAGGAAAAAAAAATAAAAAAATGTAAAGGGTCATTTTATTTTAATGTTTGAATATTTGTGAAAGGGCTTTGGATCTGTTGCCCAGCGAGACAGATTAGCTCTTGTGTGCATCTCGATCGCCTTGCTGAAGCCTGGGAGGTTCCACGGACACCGGTGTGGAATCAGCATTCCTTGGTGGGTTCTTCCAGAGATTCTGACATTTGTGGTGATTACACATTCAGTGGCCACACAGCTAGCTGGATCCTTATCTACGTGTTCGTTAAAGCTTGTAGGAACAGCTGGATAAAGCCTGGAGTGGACATTACTGTCATTTTAAGTCATTTTCCTTCTGAGATTCTTTCACAGGTATCCTTAAGAGTTACGTTTAGGTAATTCTCAATAAGACCTCTATAAGTTCCGATTACTTTCTCTTCGCTGACTTTCTCACTGCCAATAATTATCGTGGTTTGCCTGTCTCCCAGCAGAACCTTTCTTGCTTTTCTAATTAAAATTCCTCTGTGGCCATCATCTAAGAACTCGTAATCCAAAAAACTCCAGCCATTGCACAAACCAGATCCAACTCATACCTAATGTAAGCCCATTGCCGTGGAGTCAACAGTTACACCCAAAACCAAAGAACCAGAGCCTGTGAAGAGCACCCGCACTCCTCCAAGCTGCCCTTCTCCCACTGAGATCGCTCTCTACCAAACCTTCCTGAGATTTGCAGCAATGTAGTTTTCAAGGGACTAACCTGGGCTTTAAAGATCTTCTTTCCAAGGGCACATCCTGATATTTCATCTGCATTTTGCTTCTCCCCACCCTTAACTGGAGCTGCATGCACTGCATCCCCGAAGCTGAACCCCTCCAGCATCACAAGCCATGACCACCTTAAGCATCGCTTGGCTAAGCTTGCCGTATTTTGCTGGTTTAACCTTTCTTCTGCAACACCCCAAATATTTCTGCCCTTCTCACAACTCTTAATTAGCTAAGGAAAAACCCCAAACCCCAGTGATGCCCAAACCTGAACACTGGTGAGGAATATGTAACATCATGTGGTAGTGGGTAATACCGTGAAAATGCCCATTTGTCTGGATAACTGCGATTCATTCCAAAATTATGCCTAACATGGAAACTAACACACCACCCTAATGCCAATTATTACCTTCAAAGGCAGCAGCACAGACTAATGCTCTAGACAGATAATATCAGACATCCCTGCATTAAAGCAAACACAAATGATTTAATTTCATTTCAGATTCACCTGGAAAAATCCTGGCTCTCCCATTTATTGGGCTGGTCCCCACGTGTCACGGGAATAGCATCAGCCATGTTCGCCCATCCTACCTCCATCCCCGGTGTCCGTGGTGCCTATTGCCAACGCAGGCTGGTGGCACCGTGCCCTGGCCAACCATCACGTCCATCACTGCAGCCCATTCTAACAGCGGTCACTAGCTGCGTTAAGGTGAACATAAGACTCGTGGGGAAGAGTTTAATGATTAACTTCAGGTATTAAAAAAAAAAACAACCCAAACACACCAACCCACACACGAACAATAGTCTCTCACCCAAGTTACAATGGTGTTCTCATCTGATTGGTATTAATAAAATCACTAACAAAGACATTGCTTGTACAGCCCAAATCACTTAAAAATGGGAAGGTATCTTCTGATTCAACCCCTTTTTAATGAGGCATTTTATTTTCCAGTTTAGTGGCCTTTCAGTAGCTCTCAGGAAGCTTTAACCAGCTTGTTTCATGGATAGCATGTTGCAACAGATGCCGGTTGTGTGGTGGATGGCGGGCAGTCTGTACTGACTAATCCATGTGGGTCCTGCTGGAGAAACCACTCCAGTCAACAGGAATTGTCCAAACTGAAACCAGCTGCTCATGCAAACTTTCATATTGGCCTGGCTCATTTCAAGAATTAACTCCTATTTTCTCTACCTCGTGTTGGAAGATCTGCTCTTCTCACAACTGCTCGTGTTTCTGCCCCAGCCCTGCTCCCGGCCAGCGTCCCACAGCGAGTTACGCAGGATGATGAGGAACAGACAGACTGCTGGAGTCCTACACCGCACAGATTGTGTGGAAATGAAAGGAATGAGTACAGCGCAGTTAAAAAAGAATATCTGCATAATGCATAATTACCTTTAATCGCCAAGACTAAATTCCACAAGTGTTTTTGTGTGCCTTTTCCAAGGTTTCTGGCTTGAGTTCTTTACAAAGCGACTGTAGGTCTTTCAGCACAGTCTTGCACATCTGGTTTCATTCATTAGACAGTTTGTTTCCTCGTGTGATAAAAAACAAACCTGGCAGTTGACATATCTGTGCAGAGCAAGAGCAGTGCCAAGCCATCCTCAAAGCTACTGCAGTTTGAAGTTGGCTCTAGACCTGGCAAAACGTTCCACAAGCTTTTCTCCTCTTTCTCAGCTAAGAATCCATCGCTCTGTGCGACCGCAGCCATCGCAGTGTCTCCAGTGTCTGAGATCCGAGACGAGAACCTGGACTCACGGGCAACTCCAACGGGGTGCCGACCGCGGGGTAACAGCTCCATAAACTCACGCATCAGCCGCTCGGCTCCTTGCTGCCAGAACACTCTCGCAAGGGGGATGAAAGCAGTGCAGAGCTATAAAAACATTACAAGATTTTATAAAAGTGCTGCAAAAACATGGAGGCTTGTTTATAGGCTCTCGTGGTCAGTCCTGTAGAATTCTATAGGACTGAATGATCCTTATTCTTGTGAGGGTTATAAAAACAGGAGAAACTTTGTAGTCATATTAAATTCCACAATTTCCTTCAATATTTGGGTGTCAGAGAGGCTCTTGGGGCTTTGAACTGTGCGTTAGGAGTGGCGAAAGTCTCTGGATGCTTCTCCTCACATGATATAAATCTGTAGCTAGCAGGGCTCTCTAGCGATCCCCTCTGCTCGCTTGGAGCAAAATTCGCTGATGTATGGAGCCAGCGCAAGGTCTGCCTTTCACCTAAATCCCCCTTAAACTGTCCAAAGAAAAGGGTATTGCACGGGACTTTGGCAGAGCAGCAAACTTCATGCTGACCAAACTTCATGCTGACGATTGCTAAGGCACGTTCACCGTATTGCCCGGACCAGCCCGTGGAATTGCCGGTGACCGTTTCCTCTCTTCCTCCAAACTGCAAATTGCTGTTTCCATCTCTAGCCTAATTACCTTCCATCCATTTCACAGCCATTTCTGCTAGCTTAATCCAAGAATTTTGGCTGGAATTTTTAAGAGGACCCTCAGGGAATTACTCAGCCTTATCCCTTGGACTCATCCTAGGGGGGATGCGCAAGAGGAATATGTCCATCATGGGAAGCTCACTCCATTAAGTCCCCATGAAACGCCAAGCCTAAATGTATAAACCCACCACTGGGAATAGTCACCAAGACGGCAAACTGCAATCCTGTATTTCAGGAGAAGAGCAAAATGCACATTTTCAGCTCACCACTGAAACCTAGAAATATCAACTGCTAAAGAGGGAGCAGGAGAGCATCATGCAACATGTGTCCAGTGGGAATCAACGTGGATTTACAACCCAAAGGGATCCATACATTGCTCAGATACACACAGAAATAAATCATTCACAGAACTGATTTAGCAGACAGCGTGGAATAAGGAGTACCTCACAGAAAATTGTTAGGACCTGAATTAGGCTCCTGCCTGTGCCTCATCCCAGAGACAGAGAGGAGAGCAAGCAGCAGCTCTACGAGCCATGGGTACGCGTCTCCAGCCACACCACCACCCCGCGGGGCACGCTGGACCACGCACGGCTGCAGCACTGCTTGCTCCTTCCTTGGAGCAAGAAGGAGAGCCAGGAACCAGCTGCCCATTTTCAAACACGCTTGGATGTCCGGCACAGACATGCCTGAGCCCTGCTCCGGCGCGGGACCAAGCATCGCAGATCTGTGCCTGGTCTTGCAGCAGCCCAGGTGGTGATGCCGTCCAGGATTGCTGCAGTCCAAGCAGCCCACTTTCTGCCCTCCCTCCCCTCTTTTTTTAATTTCCCAGTAATTCACTGGGAAGTCTTTAAAAGAGATCAAGTCCATGCAGATTGTTTCTAAACAAACATTTGGCAAAAAGGTTTGACTGCAGTTTAATTGACAGGAAAGGATTTAGTTGGTGTGAACATCTTCTCTCCAGTGTTGAGGACGATGGAGTCTTTTTTTTTTCCTCCCCTCCCCTTTCACAAGCACTGTGGCAAGAAAGCTCTGTAAAATCTGACACAGAAGTTGTTTTAACTCATTTTCCTTATTTTTTGAGTTTTCAGAGATCAATGGGGGGAGCTTTTCCCCCTTTGTGGTGGTTCTTTTTGGTTGTTTTTGTTTGTTTGGGTTTTTTTTTTTTCCCCCCTCTTGGTCCTGACTGATCCATAGGGCATCACTACACACGTTGTTTTACAGGATCCAAACTAAAAAGCCAGATTCCTGTCACGCAGTCACAAAAAGCAGCCCCGTGTACTCCCAACCGCCAGCCGAATGGAGCTCACGACAAAACACATCTCTTGGCGCATCTTGTGACAGAAAGGTTTGTAACGTGAACTCCAAAGCACATGGAAACATTTTGCCTTCACAGATCTCCGCAGAAGTTGCCTTATTTTTATTTTCACATCATCAAACTCTGCCAATTATTTTTAAACAGAGAATGAGCCCAATTAGGAGAATGAGAGAGGAGGAACCCAAAGACCGACACATACGAGTTTGACCCGCGCTGTCAGAACTTGCATTGAGTGGGTTTAGGTCCATGACCCACTTGTGCAAGTCCTAACCGAGCCCTTCGCGCTCCAGCTCTCCAGGAGATGTACCACGGCTCTGCGGTAACGTCAACTGAAACCAAGCCAAAGCCCCGGACTTCCTTTCACAAAAGATATAGAAACAGATTCTACAGAACACCTGTGTAAGATATTATACCCCCTCCGCTTTGCTTTTCTCCTGGGGAGGGGAAGTTTAAGTCATTGCTTTTCTGGAGATGAATTCAAAACACACCAGTGAGAAGAACCAGAAACTTGGAAGCAAGTATCAGAGTAGGTGTCCAACTCATCTTTTGGACAAAGTCAGCAGAAAAGGTAAGTGATTTTTTCCCCATGCACTAACCATGGTTTATTATGCTGGGCGTAGATGATTGCTACAGAGAGAGATCAAAGCCCGACGCATTATACGGAGACATTAACTGAAGGTTTACCATACCTGCCATGAGATGCAAAACCAAGTTCCTGTGGTCAATGGAGACCTCATGACCTCTCACAAGAGTTGACCACAGCATCCTGGTCAGACACCAATAAGTTAATTACATTTTGGCTTTAAGCATCCTCTGCTGTGTGAACAGACCAAGGGAACCTCTCCTACCAGGTCCAGAGAGCCCCACCAACCCTTGTTGGCGCTTGCCTTTCAGTGGGGAACATACATGGGGTAGGTATCTGATTTTAGTTAATGAGGAGCTATTTAAGTGTTTTAAGGTAACCTGTAGGTAGGTTTGGACCTTACAGGAACAAAGCTGCTGCTAAGCAATACTCGCGACTGCTTGGCGAGCATGATTTCCCCTCCCGTGCCCCGATACCCCCAGCTCTGAGGACTGTACCTGTAGATAAACTGACCTCCATTGGCTGCCTTGTAATCAGGCCTGAGCTTGCTAAATATTTTAATTGGCAATACCCCAAACGTAGGTTTCCTGAATACAGTCACTTTCTTTTCTTAAAGTGCGTCAATAAAGGGAAAACAAACGGCGAGTTCTTCCTTTGAAGCAGAGATTTTGAGGTGAATAAATATGAACGTTCTATCAGTGCTGTTCAGATGCACATTCCTCCCAAATACCATGGCAACATGAAGAGAAACACTACATACATCCTGGTGAAAAGAACCGGCACTTAGTGTTTTAGGCCATACTTAAGACAAGCTCCTAACTACTTATCCAACCCTGGCTCCAGGGAGACACCAGTAACATGAACGATCTCTACAGAATCATTTACCTTCCTCAGTAACAACTTCATTAATTTCTTTCCTTTTCCCCCTCACCATCAAAAATACGTCAGTGTCATAAACATGTGGCTGCTCCAGAGAGAGATGAATGCTGCGATCACCACATTTAATATTAAAAAAAAACAAAAACAAAAAACCCCCCACAAACAAATCACAAGTTCCAGCTCTCTGTCCTGTAAGTTATATACACAATAACATAAAATTCATAATAGCTCAACTCTTACAACTTAATTCAAATTTTGACCAAAACTCATACAATTCTGTCAGTTTGTACCAAATTATCACAGAAGGAGCTAGCGGGTGTCTCAAGGAAGCAATCTATTTGCCATTTCACTGTGCTTCATTAACTCCAGACTCCGGCCAGGAGTAATAATAAATTTAAAAAACCTTAAGAAAAAACAAGAAAACCCCAACAGTTAGTTTAATGGGTCTAAAAGCAGGCATTTTCATTTTCTGCTCTTTGTGAGGGTTATGCTCTTGTTTTTTCAGATGTGGTTACCTACGCTTTTCTGAGAATAGTGCCTTGCTTGCTCTTTCTCCTGTGCTCACAGGGCACAAGCTCACTGGAGAGGCAGAGGGATAGGGGGAAGGCATCTTTTAAATTTAAAAAGAGAAAACTGAAAAACCACATGAAGTTTTCAGTGTGGTGGATGAGACACATCATTTGAGGCCGCAAGGCTGTTTTTAGGGTCCCTCGATAGCATTTTGCGGAGGGATGGAGGTGACCTGGCCGAGTCATCTTTTGCCTTCCCAGAGCTGAGACCTTTGGCCCTTCAGCTGCACAGACAGATGCTGGTAGTAGAAGAAGTTATGGAGTTAAGCCTACATGCCTTTCCATTTTTTTTTTTGAAGATCTCTCCTGTGCCAAGCTTCACCCCCAAGGGCGCACAGCCAGAGCTGGGGCAGAGCAGGGGCTGCTGCGGGTGATCCCATGGGATCCGAGGCCACCAGCTAGCACAGACCGTGACAGATAGGACCATTTTGCCTTGTTCCTCATCACTTGTACCACTCCTTCCTCTCTTAAGCAAACAAGAGAGCACCTCATAAGTAGCTCAGCTCCCAGGGCTTCGCACAGAGTCTGCGGGAAAGGCAGAGCGAGCGCGATTGACCAGACAAGGCTTTGCTTCTGCAACAGAGCTGGTCACCACGTTCCACGTTGATGCACACGCTGTGGGCCACCAGTGACTCACAGCCAAAGAAAACATAAACCAAAGCTGCGCATGGGGAAGGAACGCCTAAAAGTTGCATTGTTATGTAGAGTGAGTGGCATCTATGGGGCTGAAAATCATTTCTGAGAAAGCCACAACACCAGGCAGAATGCCACAGCCCTCGTCCTGCTCATTGTCCCTTCTCAGCCTTGGCAAGGGGAAATTACAGCTGTGATTTATGAAACCAACTGGAAACAACCCCTATAAAATTGAGGCACCATCACACAGCAAGCGGTGTTACCGTCCCACTCTTGCACAGGAGTGGCCATGAGCACATCACCCACTCACAAACACATCACCCACCCGTGGGGCATCACAGAAACCCACTGAGGGCTGTCAAGGACACGGCGAGGGGGGAGAGAAAGCCAGGATAAACACACAGCATTGCTCATCTCAAGTTTTTGAGCATCAGACAGAAAAGTGAGAGCTGGGCTTTGATCCTGAATGTTTCACGCCGGAGGGGATGGCACAGAGACCTGAGCAGTAAGCCAGGGGTGTCTTCACCGTGCGTTTCCTTCATGAACTGAAGTAAACCACTAAATAACATAACCAGGGCTGTATGATTAACGCACACACACCCAGCCCCGCTGTGTTATTGCCAGAGATTACTTTGGCTGGTCACAACTCACAGCATTTCCACTTCGCAATAGCCTGAGCATTCACAAGCACAAAACTCCCCCACAACACTTTTCCTCCTGTGCTCAAACACCTTTAGACACAACCCTCCAGCCTTCCAGAGACACCTTACCGTGGAAATCCTCCTCATCCCACCAGGCAGAGCAGCTCCCTAGCAGCAGCAGAGGGGAAAAATCTGACGGACGAAGCTGCCCTCCCACCTGCAGGCTTTTAACTTGAGAACTGGCAAAGTCGTTACCGGTAAGTGGGAGGAATGGGTGACCGTGGGGCAAATCACGAGCTGCCCCTGCAAACCCAGAGCGACATGCCACTAGATGGTGACAGTGCCCGCAGAAATTAAACCACCCAGGAGACAACCCCAGCACAAGGCCACCGTGAAATGCAAACCTTTTTTTTTTTTTCTTTGGAAATAAATGATTAGCGCTTCTTGTTTGTAAAGGGTGAGGACTGATTTGGGTGGTGTTACGATGAAGAGCACCAGGAGGCGGTGGTTTAGTGGTAAATAGAGAAGTGAGTGGATTCACCTGCTTGGTGTAAGCACAAAATGAGCGATTTCTGCATGGCCCACAGCAGAAGTAGCCAAACTCCGTTCATCTTCACCCACCCTGTGCCTGCTCCCCTGCGCAGCACCCACGGGCGGAGCTCCAGCGTCACCCTCGTCCCCGAGTGGAGCTGATAACCTCCCACGGGACAGCTTGAGCTGCTCTGCCCCTTGTCCCCAGCTCTGCCCCTTGTCCCCCGCTCGCCCGCGGCCCTCCCTCACAGCGCACCTTGACGTCCGTCAAACAGCACTGAACTCGGTCAGAGCAGGTGGTTACAGATAATCCAGAAAACCTCCGAGCACCAGCGCTGACAGGCGGGAATTGGATGGGAACGGTTCCCTCGCTTTGCTCCCTGTGTGGACGCTCGGGCGATGGGATGCTCGTGCCACATTCCTGAAGTCAGAGCTGTGTGAGGACCAGCAGGCTCGCTTGCCTGACACGTTATAAGATACGGGATTTGTCTTTCATTTTGTATTCATCACCTCAATGATGCATTCGAGAAAATGCAAGTTTTTCAACAAGTGGGTAGCAGAGGAGGAACTTCTTCCTGGCATTTAATAATCTTTGTCATTTCTGATCAAATACAATTCAAGGCTCATTTACCTTTGGCTGGTTATCTTGTTACCGTCTCACCCAAAACACCAGCTAAACAAGGAGCCCCAAAAAAACCAAAACCAAAACCTACAATACCAAGGTTCTTAAAAAATCCATATGCATGTTGTGACCTGCTGTATATTAGACTTGGGCTAGCTTTCAGCTCACTGCAGTGCAACACTGAGCAAAACTGAAGCGATCACCATAATTACAGCAAATCCACATTTTTTTCCTCACGTTAAATAAAGCTGCCGTCGGGACGGAAAGAGGGGAACGGCTGGAAAGGACAGAGAGCTTGCAGAAATGGTGAGGAGATTTGAAAAAGTAGGGGACAGATGATATTCTTTCAAAGATGGAAAGACAAATAAAGCCATGCGTAATTCTAAAAAAATACCACAGCTCCAACTTGGGTTTTCTGGTTTGTTCTCACACAGGCACGCGAGCACGCGTGTCACTGCGCAAACCGAGATATTCCCACTGCAAATCCCCTTTGTGTAAAGATAGGACACATTTTACTCATTTCTAAACAAAGGCTCATCTCTTTATTTGAAAGTAACTCATTTCTAAATGGAAAAAAAAAAAAAAAAAAAGCCAGTGAATTTTATCGCAAAAAAAAAAAAAAAAAATCAAGTTTCGGTCTTACAGGGAGTGTGAAATACCCAATTCTGACAGTTTTCACTTTTATTATACAGTGCGTTTATTTGCACAGCTCTTCTCTCGCCCCGGCGAGTGACTGGGAAGGCAGGGTTTCACCCCTTCCAAGACCACGCAGCTCCTGAGAGCAGAAGCTGCCAATGCCCCTGTTCAGCACCGGGGTTCCCTGCCTGGCGTGAGCTTTCCGGAGGGAGCAGCCACCGAGGGGACATCGGAGCCGGATGGGTCCCCGCGCAGGGATGGGGGTGCTCCGGGGAGCCCCCGAGGGTGCAGCGCCTCCTCAGCTCCCAACGCTTCGTCTGGTGGAACCACGGGCAGCACGGCTACGGAAAAAAAATGCTGTGTTAGAAGGTGCAAATAAAAAAACATCCCTTCTCAAAGTGATGCTTCAGCTTTTTCCCAGCTATTCAAGCATTTTTGTGAAAACTGGAGGCCAAAAGTCCGCTCATGTACGCAACCACCTGCTTTCACCTCGGAAACCAAGGCAGCAAAGAAATTCAGAGAGAAAAGAAATTGCGTTGCGTTCCCATCACGGGGCCTCGGTGGGGGCAGGTGGGTGTTTCTCTGCTATAATATTGCTTTTGTGCTCCCCGTTGGGTGCCAGCCCAAGGCGCACCGCAGAGCCGTCGGGCTGGGAGCCGGGTGAGAGACGTGGATCCCAAACTGTGGTTTCCTGGGCGGCTTTAAAAACCTGATGGGAAAATATCGTACCAATTTACAGATGGGTGATTAGCGCTCGGGGGTCAACGCTGCCTCGCCCTTCTTGGAGAGGCTGGGGTGGGAAGGGACTGGTGTCCCCAGCGGGAGAGCCAAAGTTGGGGCCAAGCAGACCCCTCATGGAGGCAACCAAAGATTTGGGGAAAATACCGTCAACCTTTCAAGGTTAAAGGCAGGGCTTCAGGAAGAGCAAGCAGGCACTCCTAGCATCTGCAGCTCTTCAACCTGGCCCCTCATCGAGCCAGGCACAAGATGGTTCCCGGCCAGGGCTGAGCTCTTGGCCCTGCAGCCCCATGGCGTGTCGGGGTGTCAGACGGGGAGGTGGCGAGGCAGCCTAATCCTACCGCAGTGCAATAACTGAAGTGCTTAAAAACAAACTGCCTGTGGTTAGTTCAATGGAAAATACGCATGATCGTTCCCTTCCCCAGTATGTGCTCACCCCAAAGCCGGTCCCATGGCAGGGACCGAGCTGCTCCTGGGCCCCACGCTTTCGGCAGGGGAGGAGAGGGCCCAGTGCTTCCCCATCGCCCACTCATGAGCATCGCCCAGGGACACGCGTGAACGAAGAGGACTTGTGATTTTATTCCAACTAATCATCCCCATCACTTTCCAGAACTCTCTCCAGGAGCACCTTGGTGTTGAGCCAGAGGAGAAGCTGTGTCCCTGCATCCTTTCCACTGAGTGCAAATTTATCTCTGTTTTGGAGAAAACTGCTTTCCACAGCGGCCCAAGCTCGCCCGCGATAACAAGAGGCCTTCATTACCATGCCACCAAGATGACAATAATTTTTCCAGATGTATGAAAAACAAAAAACATTTAAATATTGCATCATATAAACAACCTGATTCTCAAGCACAGGCTCTTTTGTTCCATCCCAAAACAGATGTGCAGTAGAAGAGGACAAAGTGAAGGAAAGCGTCCACCAAACAAATGTTTTCTCCAAGCAGTGAGTTTATCCAGGTTTCATTGAAATGATCTGCTGTACCCCAGCAGTGAACGCTGCAAATTGCCAATGGTTTCCATGTTTCCCTGACTTTCTGGCACACACGTGGAAATACGTCGTTATAAAATGTAAGCAAAAATTTCAGACTAATTAAAGGGATTTTATCTGGTTAAAATCACATCATCTTTTTCTAAAAAAGCAGACGTCTCCTTGGCTGTGTGTTCTAAATAGCATCCTAGATTATTAAAGCAGAAAGTAGTTTTACAAAGCTAATTTATCTGACGCTGTTTATTGCCTTCTGTTTATTTTTGCATGTCTCCCAGCACAGTCTAGTCGGTCCTACCTTTCCTCCCCAGCGCTCTCTAATCGATGCCATTTTCAGACTCTCTCGCCCGACAGCAGGAGACAGGACGGTTCAGTGGTTAGGGCACCAGACAGAAATACAACTCCCTGCTGCCAGCATTCCGTGGGATCCCGGGCAAGGCGCTCGCCCGCTCTTTGTCTCTCCTCCCCATCGGTAAAACACACCATTTTCCTAACTCACAGGGCTGTCCCGAAGCGCACAACGTTTCATTTCAGCGGGGTAATGAGGTACAGACGTAGCTGGTATATGCCTCCGTGGGTGCCACCGCTGTTTATCAAAAAAAAAAAAAAAAAAAAAAAAGCTCCAAAACGATGGATGGGAGCTGTAATTGTCAGCGGTAATGAAGCTGTAGGTGAGGCAGATGACTTTGAAGAAAGGAGACATATGAAAGTGTGCGAGGACGCCTGAGTCCCTGGGGTGGAATGTAAATACCGGCTTTCCAGGCAAACACCCTGCTTCAAAATGAGAGTAACTTTATTCAGGCATAAACACTCTGCTTTAAATAGCAGTGCCTTATCTTCCTATCATCTCGGCCATTAAGGCACTCTTTGTTTCTCAGCAGACTGCCACTGGCCCCAGCAATGGCCTTGGTGCATGTGAGGGCCGCGGAAGCAGGCCTCAGCCCCACAGCCAGGGACGCTCGGTTTTCTCCAGGGAAATCCTCGCGTGGTGCAGGCAGCCTGTCCACGAGTGGCTGGGGCTGCACAAGTGAGTGTGTAAGAGCAGAAGAGGCCAGCAGGACCATCTTCTCACCCGTCATGTGCCATCCCAACATCTCAGACCAAGGTTATGGAATCACAGAATGGTTTGGGTGGGAAGGGACCGTTAAAGGCCACCCAGTCCAACCCCTCTTCATGGGGCAGGGACATCTCCAACCGGATCAGGTTGCTCAGAGCCCCGTCCAGCCTGGCCTTGAATGTTTCCAGGGATGGAACATCTACATTATGGGCTTGAAGACACAGCATGAGGCAGCTCTGCATTCTCCCAAAAAGAACACCCAGGCCACCTGTATCTCACTCTGCCCTGCTGAGCCAGCGTGGAGCAGGCAGGAGCCAGCGCATCGCGGAGATGAGTCCTTCCCCGTGCTGCTGTGAGCTGAGCAGTACCGCGTGCTGCCTCGAAATCCAGGGTCCGCCACCTTGGCAAAATGAAAAACCTGAGCGTGTAAGAGCAGAGAGTGCCAGAGCCATGACAGGTGAAAGGCACGGAGGAGCTCAGCAGCACTCCCTCCCAAGGGACCCCACGTGCTGCTGCGCGCGTGCAAGCCCGGGTGCTCTCCGAGCTCCCTCGGGGGATTTAGGGGTCCCCAACAAAAGGTCTTTTGTTACCCTGCAGAGTCTGAGAAGTCAAGCGAAGGCTCTTGACCATCGGTCTTGGGCAGAATCTGGAAAACGTCTGATTTCATTCAAGCAGCTGGTCTCTGTCTTCTGTACTGTACAATAGCACAGGTAGCTAAAGAGGACATTGGTATATTTTCCATTTCAAACACATAAAATCCAGCCCAGAGTCCAAAAGAATTGCCACCTGACGGCCAACATAAACAAGTTCATGGCACCAGGTTAGCTCCTGTGACAAAGGCAGGACTGGCACACGGCTGACCCTGCCGTGGCTCCGGCTGTGCGGAGGGGAAACGTGGCCGAGAGACCCACCGGTGCCAGACATCCCGGGGACTCATCTGTAAGACCACCGCCTTTAGGCTGGGCCCTGGCCATTCAAACTTGCAACGACCCTGGTAAAAGCATGAAGCGTAGTTACAGTCAGTTTTTATAACAACTGAATTCCCAGAGATGAATTTGGTGGCACATCCATTGCAGGGGGTTGGCAAGCTGTGCCGCCCTCTGGGACATGATGTTACATTCCCCGTACGCCTGTTCAGTTGGTTGAAAACCCTCCATAAATCCAAATACATACGTTATCACAGCTGCTGGGGATGCTGGGTTAGGTGAGCGTATGCTCCGAACGCACACGCCAATCTCCAGCAAGGTGAACCCACTTGTTTTCTAAATATTAGGGAGTGATCGGTTCTTACATTTGTAAGAGAACCCATGAAAAAGCAACAAAATTATCTATTTTCTCCCAGATACACAGGCTAGTAGCAAGAATCCATCATTCAATCACTAGTAACTCTTCATAGTCATAGAAATACAGACAACTGTATGCACACTGTAATTCCTACAATTACTGGGCAAAGCTCAGTTTGCCCTAAAACAGTAGTTGACTGTAATTACTTATATTTACCTAATTGCAGCTCATCACACCCCTGACTAAGCGGAGACCAGCAGCACTTTCACAAAGATACCTCTGAACGCGTTGGTGCACATGGAGCATTCAGTTGCCCTCAGGGGGTGTGAGCACCCAGAACGAATCAGTTTCACCAGCACCCAGATGACGCCGCCCGGCTCCCAAGGTCAGCCCGGCTCTTGTCACCCCGCAGCGAGAGAAGCCCGGCCAGCCACATCTGCAGGACCCATGTTCAGGCACCAGCATCCTCAGAGCCCGGCTCAGCCCCCGGGGAATCACAGTCCATAGGTGAAGATCCCACGGATAACGTGGGGCGTCAACCAGGTGGACACAGACAGATGTTTTGTAAAGCAGGAGGCAAATAATTAAGAGCTTGTAAATGCTTTAGTACTCATTTCTGATACAAACTGCTGATTTGAACCACAGGTGCTTATTTATTCAGCAGGATGTTACGGCACGTACTTGACTTTAGCTGTGTGCTCTAGGTACGTGTTTCTTTTCTGAATCAGGCTTATGAGTGGCCCATGCCTGGAATGATTTTTTTTCACTAAAGTTTCAGGAATATTAAGTTAGAAAGAAAGTTACAAAGATTTCTTTTGCTAAATGCAAATAATTCCTTTCTTCTTGCCACTGGTCTACAAGCATTGTAGGCAGAGATGGGTTGGCAGAGCGAGAGATGACGTTCTTCCCAGGTGTGCAGCGGAGCGATGCGGGCGCGCTGAACGCCAGCCCCAGCAGTGCCATGCGCTGGGAGCCTTCATACCTCAGGTTCTAAACGGAGCGCTTGCTTCCAGAGACAGCTACAGGAAAAAAAATGCAAGGGAATCAAAATAATTTAATCATTTAAGCAGAAACCCTGCTGGAAACGTAGAGATAAAGAGCGAAGAAAGGATGGTGTGATTGGGAGGGTGACTCAGAGGCCATTTCGCCGGCTCAGAGGTCCCCGCCGGCTCACACTCGCCTGCCCCGCTCATGACCAAGAAACTCCGTGACCTCTCCACACGTCTTGTGAGCCTACAACCACCATTTCAGCATGTCTCACTCACAGTATTATGACTAGTCATAATATCATCCAGCCATTTGTTGGTTTCTTGGTTTTTTAAAAAAAGCCGACAACTATCACATTTAACTTTATGGGGGATTTGCCGTAACGAGTCTTTACCAGCTGTTCTGCCCCTTGATTAGGCATGCCACAAAAGCATGTTTTATAATGACATAAACACAAAGCAAGATGAAAGTTGTGGAAATGCCTGTGTGTTCTTTTCTTAACGCAGCGGTATTTGAGATGGTTTTTGCATCTGTCAAGCGTAAATCAAACAGGGGACAAATGATCCTCAGGACCAGCCCGGTCCTTGATCGAGTCAGTGTTTTCTGTCACAAACATTAGCCCGTGTCAAGAATTATTCTCCATTATTAAATTGCTCTTCCCACATTCCTGGGGAGGTTAAGTTAAAAGTTACTAAAGCATTTCCATCCCTGGACTGGAAAGTGTGAGTTTCAGGTCTGATTACATTTACTGATCAGCGTTATAAAAGATAAGTGATGGCTATCGCTTAAGGGGGATGTACGTTGGCTATAATTCCTAATTTCTATTCCCAGCAGTGCCAAAACATACCTGAGTGGCTATGGCCAAATCTCTGACCTGGGCACGAGGCTTTTCTCATGCTTCTTGGGGATTAATTAATAGCTGAGATGCTCAGATGATACTCCCTCATCAGTAAATATGAATTTTTATTCTGTTTAAACCTTTCACGTGAGATCGCTGGGGCACTGGCAAGCAGGATATCATATAAATTACAAACAGGCTGAAGCGACAAGAAGTGTTACCATGTAAGCACAAAATATAGCGGTACCAGAAAGAGTACCCAGTTTTTTTTCTGACCTTTCCCAAGCAAAGCACTCTTTGCGGCAAGCCCTCGGCTGCGCGTTACCTATATCCTGTATGAATGAATTCCTTTTTTGTGTGATGGTTCAAAGCCAATATGTCCGTTTCTATAGAAGCACCCACAGGATCACCAAAAACCACATATTCAGCTCTTGTTAATGTCAGCAATGACGTACCAGAGCAAGTGCTTGTTTGTCCTGAAGAAATACAGGACTTCCACCGCTCGCTGCTGCTGAACGCCTGTTCAGAA